>NW_006499436.1:4131975-4157003 GCF_000471905.2 Amborella trichopoda
ATCTCTATTTTTATTTTCATTTTATTTTATTTATTTTTTAATATGTTTTGGATCACCGATGCATATTCCAATTTGGATTGTTGATCTAGTGATCCAACATGGATTTGTGGGTGAGCATTCCGTCCTACCAATTCGGGTTTTAAAACATGGGAAAAAGCAAGGTTTAAAGAATAAATCGGTGACTCGGATCATCCATCTGAAAAATCAGTTGGGATTGACAGATGAGGGGTAGAGATCGGCGAATCGGAGGGATCCAACATTAATAAAAAGTTTTTAAAAATCTCTAAAATTTCGTAAAAATCTAATTTTTAGGTTTTCTAAAACAATAATTGTATAGTATTATAGTTTTTAGTTATTTTATTGAAAATATGTAAATGTTGAGAACCTGTCTCATGTTTATGCGTTTGTTGGCTTCAATTCCACTTCACTGTTAATGACTCATCCTCCCTATCTCATCTAAATGGATAAAGAAAGTAATTCGACGCTAAAATTATTTCTCATGCCATCTGAATCAATTCAAAATATATAATTAATACATTCTTGTGACATTTTTAAATTTAAAAATGAAGTGAAAAGAAATATATGGAACTCTACATGTGTGGAGTCTTTGTGCCCAAGTTGAGGTGCAAATTTTTCTTGATGGTATCTAAAATGAAATTTGTACCATCACATTTCAATTATCACTTTCTTCATACTTGTTTCGTGTGAGATGGAGAGAGGGGAACTTGTTTTGTCTTAGTGAGAGGGAGAGAAGGGGAGGGAGGGGGAGAAAGAGAGAGAACATAGTTAACAAACAATATATCTTACCCAAAAAAACATAATAATTTGAGGTTGTTAGGACAATCATCAAGGGAAAAGTATTAACTGAACCATGGAACATGATATGGATAACACGATATTGTTGTAGGGTATTTTTGACAAGCTTGTATCCTCGATGCGAATAATGAAGAAGCCAGTGGTAACCTAGATCCACAGGAACCAAAAATACCAATGGACTACGGAAACCCTGACCAAATAAGCCTTATTTTGGAAAGCCATGATAGAGACATCATTTCATTCCCAGATTGAGCACATGGGTCCCTCATGACGATCTAAAGATCCTCACCAACTCATCTAAGTCTACTCTCTCTCTCCTCTTATCGCCTATTGATGCCACACCTAAAATCTTCCGAAGGGATTCATTTCAAATTCTATTCCTTCTTGTCTTGCCATTCATCCATCTCAATATCGTCATCTCCACTACACTCATTCTATGGGTGATTATTTTTTGTCCGCTCAACATTCCGTCCCATAGAGTAAAATTGGTCTCACAGCTATCCTATAGAATTTACCCTTCAGTTTCATTGGTATGCAGTAACCACACAAAATTTCAATTGCACATCTCCACTTAGCCTACATAGTTTTAATTATGTGTATGCATCTTAACACTGTCTTCTTTTCTTTTTATTTGGCAATCAATTCTTTGTAATAAGGTGATTTGCGAACTTTGTATATCAAAGGTAGACCGTAGATTACCTTATATATATATATATATATATATATATATATATTTCACTAGAACCAAACTTGGGTTCTAAAAACACTACCATTTTACCAGAGTGTGAATGGAGGATGAGGTTTTGCTAGAGCATGTAAACTTTTGATAATTTTTAAATTATATAGATGTTTCCTCTCTATTCCACTACTATAATAATAAAAGAGAACATTGCTCTATACAAAGGGACCATTTACTTCTTGTGAAGGAGGTTACAAGTACTTGTCCCTAAAATTTCAAAATGAGTAGTTGTCAAAGTGTCATTGAAAAGACAGAAGAGTTTAAAAAAAAATCTTGAACTTCATGATTAGTCCAAACCTTCCAATTTGATATCTAATAAGTACGAGTGATTATAACATCCTTGTAGTAAAAATAAATAATCTCACTATATACAATTTCACACTAAAAAAGCTATACAAAAATTCGTTGCCTATTGTTCTTCAAAACAAAATTATAGAAACCATCACTACCCATCTCTCTCCCTCTATCTCTGTCTCGCTTGCGTTGGAAATTCTCTTTCACCTATACATTTTAGTCCCTCATTGAAGAGTTCCAAAGGGTCACTGATGGTAGAGCATATAAAACAGGACGAGGTAATGGAGGATTGTGGGTGTGTGCCACGTGTGTAGCACTCGTGGATCGGTGGTCATAAGAGGGGAGGCAGGGGGTTGAGGGGATGGTCCATCTTTTTTAAAAAGGAGGCTTTTAGGGGGACGGGACATCTTTTTAAAAAGGAGGCTTTTAAATTGTAAAGGATGTGGTTTCTTTAAGGTTGCAACTTTAAATAAGAATATGGAAATTTTATGTAATTTTGGTATAAATTTTTTTAAAATTATTTGAATATTTATTTTTATTTTTAATTATTTTAAACTTTAAAAATAGTTAAATTTAAAAAATGAACGGTCTAGATAATATGCTGCAAGATGCACTACTTTTAAAACTCAATTTTTTTATTTTATTTTCATATTTACTCATCTCGATGTCAAGATAATCAATTAGAGGGTTTTTCAACATTAAAAAAAACTTTTTCTGATGGATTTTTGAGACGCATCTTTAATTCTATATTTAATAATTTTTTCAATAGTAAAACCTTAATTTTAAAGTTCGACAAAATAAAAAACACAAAAATTAAAAGGGGGATGGGCCCACCACATTTCTCTCTCTTTAATAACAAAATTTCAATTTTCTTTTAAAGAAAGGTTGTTGGTTCGTTATAGAGTTGTACTGCCCGGTTCTCTAATAGAGTAGGCCTGTTTGTTCTGTTAGAGAACTAGACGGTTTTCTCTAAGACCGGGATATATAAAAAGAACCGGCACAACCTTAACAATTTTGATCCGTGACGGCGAGTTTTCAAACCTTGAAAAAAAGAATGTCGATGCTGTGGGTTCAATCAATGGAATTATTGTCCCACACAACAAAAATTATATTTAAGATAAACTTTGGAGGCATGCCTTGCCTTAATTTGATTGTCTAAGGTTCCGACCTTAGCCGAACTATAAGGAAAGATGATTACTGTAAAAATTTCTTAGGTGCTGCATATGCAATTTTTTGTATAGTGAGTGAAAAATAAGGGGGGGTTATCATATGTGCGTAGCCATAGATGTTAACGTTCATGGCTACATTCACATCAATACCGAGTGTATACACTTGTCAATCTATCAACTACTTCAGGACTTCAGGATAGGTCAACTATTGGTTTAGAGCCCTCCTTTAATATTGTTTAATAATAAAATTGGATGATCATTTTTTAGTGTATTAGAGTAGCGAAAATTATAAGAGGGGGGTAACTATTTTTTAATGTATTATAATAGCGAAAATTACAAGAGGAAGTGAAATTTAAAGAGGCAGCCCACATACGGGTGGATTCCATTCCAAGACCACAACACAACATGGTCAACCCACACCGAGGGTTCTAATCCACTTTGAAGCTCCGATGTGTACTGCCTCTCTCACTCACCATGTCGAAGCCGAACAACCTATACTCCATAATGTCATACGTGTAGCATGTATGGCCAATGGATATGAGATTCCTCCTGCCAAAGATCATAGATTTTTTTGGCATGCTTTCAAGCCGCCTCCACTGTCCAATCGACGAGTCAAACAGCTGGTATTATGGAATGGGCTTCCATGCAAACACATTCGACTTCATAGTCAAAACCCTGAATTTGCGATGATGATTGGGGTCGAAATAGAATCCAAAATAAAATGCCGAGGATCCTGAAACAGCAGGAAAGGGCAGTAGATTGGTCGGTTGCAGGGTTGACAATAGTGAAGACACCCCTGCCTGTCAAGGTATAAAGGATGCCATTACTGCACCCCACCCTCAAATCCAGTTTTCTTAGCATCCAAGAAGAACATAATTTATTAAAGGAAGGGAGACGTCATGGAGTTGCATTATGCTGTCATGTTTGAGGGAGATGGTGAAAATTGGAGATGTTTCATGGTGGGAGAATGGGAGGAAGATAGCACAGGGTTGAGAGAGAGTGGGTGAAATAAATTAGAGATGGGGAGAGAGAGAAGGAAAGCTTCCTTAGAAAGAAAGATGTACCTAGTTAGTGAGAGAGAGAGTGCGTGTTTCTAATGAATAAATATACTAGGCCTTTTTTTTTGTTATTACCATAAATCACCAATATTCAATGGAAATCAAGTTCACGAATCATTCAAACTCTAAGTCTTGCAACTCAAAATAACGACTATAGAAATAATTAAGGAAAATGGTTTCATAGGGTTGGAACCGTATCAAAATAAGTAAAGCCTCACTTTATAACCCATCAAAAATTGCAATTCAAGTGTTGAAAAACCTTTAAATCGATCGTCTCAGCTTGAACATTATGTTTGTGCAAAACATTTAAGACTTTAAACTCTAAAAATAGTGTATATCGCAACAAATCATCTAGACCATTCATTTTGCCCTAAAACTAAGTGGCCACAGATTTGTAAGATCTATACTATTTTTTTAATTTCAAAATTTATTGTCAAAGTTGGAAATTAATTTTAGAGATTTCCAATGCCGAAAGTGCTTTCCGAATGTGGATTTGAGGCGAGGCTTTATTTTCTTTTAAAAAAGTCTAGGCCCTATAAAAACTTCATCCAATAATTAAATATGCACTGCTTGAATTATAATCCAATAAAGTAATAGGCAAATGGTTTTAGCTGAATGAAGCAGAAGCAGATAGCCAGTAGCCTAACACCAAATAGAAAACAAATATTACCCTATTGAGAACATGCAATACATATGGGTAATGATCATCTGCAGAAGCCAAGGCAGAAAAGACCTTTACTTTTTTGGGTAAGTAACCGGCGGAGAAAGCCCTTACTCGATTTTTCATTAATAGAAAGAAATAACACGTTATTTTACAACCCTATATAATAGGGCAATTAAATATGCACCGCTTGAATTATAATCCAATACGGTAATAGGCGAATGGTTTTAGTTGAATGAAGTAGAAGCAGAAGCCTAAAACCAAATAGAAAACAAATATTACCCTATTGAGAACATGCAATACAGATGGATAATGATAATCCGCAAAAGCCAAGGCACAAAAGATCTTTTCTTTTTTGGGCAAGTAACTGGGGGAAGGCCTCTACGCGATTTTTCATTAATAAGAAAGAAATAACACGTTATTTTACAAGCAGCTGCACCAGCAATAACAGAAGAGAAAGAAAGTCTATTGTATGACTACGCCCATACAATAAGAGAAAGAAAGTCTAGTGTACGATTGTGCCAAATCATGGCGCTTGAATAAGCAGATGCTCTCTCAACGAGTGCATCAACTACCATGTTCATCTCGCAAAAGATATGGACAATAGACCGCCTCTCAGCGATCATGTTTGCCTCGCGAAGTCCACCTATGAGGCAAGAGCACAAAGACCATTTTTGTTGTAAGAGTACACCTGATTAACAAAAAAACACAAATTAAAGAATTTGTCGTCTTTGATTTCTTAAGTAAAACTCATGATGGAAGCTACCAAAAGAATTTGTCATCTTTGATTCCTCAAGTAAAACTCATAACAGAAGCTACCAAAACTTTACAATTAAGTAAAACGGTTCGAAAGTGAAAAATTTCATATTTCATATGCCACTTTATTATTCTCTATGAAGTAATAACCCATTTTGTTCAGCATGCACAAACATACTTCTCAGTGTACTCCGTTATTAACCTTATAAATTACATCGGCTTTTTTTAGTACCAATGGTAACATTCACTTGTTCGTTCATTCACAAAATAACAATGTACATCAACAAAATACAACAGCAATGCAATTTATAAAAACTTCCATCACGATGTACAACATTATAAAAAACCCCACCTCTTTCTCAAATAAAATTCACAAAAGAAGCTACCAAAACTTTACAAGTAAGTAAAAAGGTTTGAAAGTGAAAATTTTCAGATGCCAGTTGTATATTAAAATATTATCTACAAAGTAATAGCCCATTTTGTTCTATATGCGTACTAATGATTATTTTAAAATAAAAAAAAAGTCAAACAAGGAAAGTATATCTTGTGTATCAAGTTAATACCAAAACTATATATTGCAAGTCATAGGAAAGTATATCTTGTGTATCAGGTTAATATGAAAAGTATATATTCCAATCATATTAACCCGGTTCACAAGATATACTTTCTTTTTACAAAACATATTTGTTATCATACCACATTATTAACCTTATAAATTATCATACCACATTATTAACCTTATAAATTATCATTTACTTCTTTATTCATTCACAAAATAACATAAGTACTTACCCAAAAAAATATATATAAATTATCAGGGTTTTTTTTTTTTAACAATGATGACATTTACTTTTTCATTCATTCACAAAATTACATAAGTGCTTTTCCAAAAAAAAATGAAAATCACATCAGTACATCAACAAAATGCAGCAGAAATGCAATTTATAAAAACTGGCATCACAATATACAACATTACACAAAAACTCCAACTATTTACATTCAATCTTTCCCCGTAACTCTATGCCTATCTTTTTACCGTTAACAATTGCATCTAGACTGCATCTTTAGCCAAAGCATCTCCTGCTAAGTTTTTCTCTTTATAAATGCATGAACCAACATCTTTATTACGACAATGAACCATAGCCTCATCCCAAAGCATCAAAGAGATCAAAGAACCTCAATTTTCTTCTTACACCAACGAATCACATTCATGGAGTCACCCTCAATGATCCATTTACCATAAAATTGTTCAGCCACTTTAATCCTTGCAACGCTTTTCTTTTTTCAGCTCCATTTGCTATATAATAATAAAGTAATGATCCTATAAGACCTTCCTCCACCCATGTGTGTAGAACCCCAAAGGATCACCATTAAAGTTGATACGGATCTCTAAAAGAGTTATCACATAGGTGTGGGACTTGACTTTTCTATAGATCCGTGCCAAATTTAATGGTGATCTTTTAGGATCCTACACACATAGGTGGGGGAAGGTCCTATAGGATCATTTCTCATAATAATACACACAGGCCCACAATATCTCTTTAAAAGTTTCCCAATATGATCCCTTACTACCCCGCCAATACCACAATATCTCTATAAAATTGGCACATTTCCTTCGTACACCAATGGCTCGCATTCATGGAATCACCCTCAATCATTGTTAGAAAAACCGGGTGATCTAACCGCTAACTGCCCGGTTAGATCAGAACTAGCCAATGGCCAGTTCCAGTTTTGAACGGTTTTGGTCATCGACCAGTATTTTTAAAAAAAATTCAAAAAAATGTATATAAAATCTCAAAAATAAAAAATTTGGTTTGTAATGTATTTTTTAATATTCTGTACATTATGGTAAAAATTAAATTTTGTTTTTTCATTAATACTCACTTTAATTCAAAAATCGATTTATTAAAATCAATTTTTTTATGAATTTTCGACTTCATTCGAAAGTTTTTTGTTTTAAAAAAATATATAATTTTTCCCTCTATTATGATTCCATGTTTAAACACCCTCAAGCTATTTAAACCTCATTAACTCTTTCTTCTAGTGATTAAAAGCCCTGGCTTGTTCTCGAAATCGCCATGGATGCTAAGCCCAAGTCCATGTCCGACTCAATAAAGTCGGCTGTCCAAGAAGACATTAGTAGACTTGCCCAGATCTTAGGTTTGTTCATCTGGACTGGCACCCTGCTAGTTTTAAGTGACTCTAGCAAGCCCGACCCTGAGTCACTGATTTTGTGAACATTGTTTCTTCCAAACTTTGACGCACTTTTTCCATACCTCTCCTGCAAGTAATCACCAGTTTCTTTGGAGAAATTTGAATAAAAAACACACTTTCATCCTACCTCTTCTGCAAGTAATCACCGATCCTTTTGGAGACATTTAAAAAAAATAAAAATAAAAAATTATCCCTTTTTCTCATCTCAATTAAACTTTCCTTGTTTAGATGGCTATCACCTTCCTTTCATATCAATCTAATTTTTGCTCTATATTGTTTCCAATATCATATTGATATTGAGAATGGGGTTGGAGTCGTGGTGGCAGCACTACTTGTACCTCAGCTAAGGTCTAGGATCACCTGAGGATTTAGCACCTAAATCAAATAGCTTAGTTCTGCCACTTAAGGAGGCCACACCTTTTGCCCATCCTTTATGTTGTGCTAGAATCCTTTCAGTTCACTGACCATGATCAGGAAATAGTTCGCTTGGTTATTGTTTTGTGGAGGGATTTGAATCGAAGGTGGTTCAACAAATGTGCGATTTGCTATTTCCTGGTGGCCAATCACTGTGAGCGAAGTTAGAGAGGCTAGAATAAACTTCTTAATTGAAGATTACAAGTGATTGTAATTCCATATTGGTAAAGGGGGGCATTTTTGTGCAGGGTAGGATAAGAAGATGAATAGGGCAATTTCAGGTAGGTGGCCATTGTGGTCTTGGAGGATGAATAACTCGTGTGAATGAGATGGTGAGTTGTATATTGTATAGAGGGGATTAGGGATGAGGTGCTTTGTAGGTCCCTTTGTAGGTCTGGTGATTGGATGGCTATTAAAAGTGATAAGAGGTATTAGGGACAAAATTGTTTTTCTTAAGCTTCTGAGCATGTTTGCACCATAGTAAAGTAAAGTTTACTATCGTGCAAGAAGTGATTTGAGCACAAGGGATGTTAGTATTTTTTGTTTGAAAAATGCTCAAATGTATTTCAAAACAACAACTTCGGTTTTATAGATGTGGGGTGTTTTGTGTTTACTAAGGGATCTGAGACGGGAGTCAGGAGACCTATAGTTTGTTAAAATGTTGGTTTCTATTCAAGGGTGGAGAGTATTGATGTGTCTTGCAGTAGAACTTGCCAATTGTATTATTACTTACACTTCTCTGTTGTACTCTTTGTGGTACTAGGAGTGGCTTGCAATAATTGTCTTCCATGTCATGTCTCCTCCCCTCTGGAGTGTTTGATTGTGGGTGGTTAATTTTTAGGGAAAGGGTGCAAAGGTGTAGGTAACTGCTTGTAGTTCATCATACTTTTGAAGCTTTTGGTCATGTCTTTAGGTGGGTTTCCTAGGTGAATCTGATTGCGAACAGCTCAGACTCGGATCGTGGGGATCGTCGGAATACTTCATATGAAACTTGCCAAAATCGATTAGATCCGAGATCTGTTTCTATTATTGAATTGCTCATTCAGTGAACATTCTTAATATCTTGAAGATGACTCAACATGTTCCCCCTCTTTCGAGTCTGTCACAAGGAAAATGAAAACCCAGATTTGCTATCAAACGGGAGCTACGAGCAAATAGAACGCTTTTCAGTAGTATCAATACAGTCACATGGATTGTAAATGCATGAATGATGGCTTTCAATTTTTAAGATCATGGGTAGTTTCCTTGCTCTTGAAAGGTGTTGGAGTAGTAAAACCCTAGAAGACTAATAATACTTCAATTTAGATCTTGTCACAATAACTTGGCAGAGCAATAGAGTTATAGCTGGGGGACTCAGAAGAAAACTAGCAATGATGAAGAAAATAACTAGGGGTTTAGAAGACCAATAATATTTGTATTCTCTCTGCATCGCACTGTCTCCGATGTCCATGGCACCTCACCCCGTTTCTTGCTGAAATTTTTTACTGGCAGTGGCTCTCAATGTTCAATTTTCTCACTTTTTGGGAGTCAAACCAATTGGTCATCTCCCTTGCGCACGAGGAAGTTTGCAATGTTCCCACTTTAATAATTTAAACCATACCATGATATTGTTCACATATTATGCCCTTGTCAGGCTTTTGTTTCCAAGTACACATTTTTGAGATCTACACTCCCAATACTATATCGTTACACAAGTTAATGAAAATCTACTGGTAAGTTATAAAAAAGGGAAAAAATTACAATATTAATATAATAAAGATGCATTATATATTAGTACTTCAGGCACGCTTTCTATGAGCCCTAGGACTAATGAGTCCCTTCTTAGAAATCCTGGATTTTGGACCTAACTCTTAAGGAATAAATAATCTCTACATAGAGGTCATCATCATCCAAGCCTTATTCTAACTATTTGGTGTCTGCTATTGTTCCTCTAATCTTCTTTATCAAGGAAGATCATGAATGTGTAAAAATAAATAAATTTTTAAAATTGGGAATGATAATTTTCTGAAGAAATATTTAGACTATTAGTTTTAACTTTTTCTAGGGAACCACCCATTTGCATCCATCTTTAAGATGGATGTTTTATGCCTCGGGGATGCAAATGTGGGAATGCGCCCCCCGATGCATACAACAATTTTCTTATTGCTTATTGAAACAAGATGTACTGTATATTTCTAAATTATTTACTATATATTATACTTTATATGTATGTATCATTGATTTTGGGAAATGTCTATTATTTAAAAGGGGAAGTAAGTGGTTTGAAACGATATTAATTACTTTCATATGGTTATCTCAAGAGCTAAGATGAAGTGTCTGACATATGTGTCGTGTCTTGATGTGTCAACATGTACTATAAACCACAGATACATGCGCCCAAATTACATCACTTAGTGGTGATAGGAGGGCAGACTCAGATGGTGAGACTGCTATGCTGGAATACGGGATTTTATAAGATTGCCTCAGGCAAATTAAAGGAAACAAAGTTAGATATGGTCATAAGGTATTTGGGAGAGATCCAGGATGTTTCCTTATTTATGGATACCTCCTTTCAGTTTCACCATGTACACTGTGGCAATAGGAATATTATCAGTCTTTTGGGGCCCTAATCATTTCTATCAGTACATTCTTTCATATAGAAATTCCTGTATATAGTAGATGGAATCTTTCTTGGCTGTGATTCTAAGCACGATGCATACTCTTAAAAAAAAATGGCTTCTAAAAAAACAAAGCCTTTTAGTTACGTCACAGTTTTTAGTTTTGTATAAAAGTCGAGAAGACTGACATTTGTTTTTTGTTGTCATGACTTATATGGCTATTCTGCTACATTTAAATCAATACTCATCACTAACATACAACTGTCATAACTGCCCAAAAAAAAAAAACACTTATCCTAATGTTTACATTGCTTTTGTGATAACGTACAATCATGTGTTAATAAAAGACAATTTTTTTTCCTAACAAAGTAAACTAGAATTTTAGTTCTTTTTAACAAAACAATGATAATAACAGTGGCAATGCTTCCTTCTTTTGTGTTCAGTTCTGGCCCAGATTTACTCCAACATGATGAATATTCTTGCTTTTACCTGTTATCTGTAAATTTTAGGTGACCAGTTTATTGCTGGACATCTTCTTGATACAAGGTCTTTTCATTTTGGCTTGATGAGCTGCTTGGAATATATCTTCATGAGTGCATGCAATTTTCATTATTTGAAGTTATCTGTTGAGATCATTGTTCATCTGCGTGTTTATGCTCATGTACTTGCTATACAGGTCAAGCTCAGGGAAATGAAACCAGGCATTCTCTCTCAGAAGCGAAAGGAAGCTCTTGGTATGCCTGAAGGTGCACCACCTCCTTGGCTCATCAAAATGCAGGTTTGTGTGAATATCTGGTACAGTCCTTTTTGGTTTGTCGTTTTATTTGCTCTGTTGCTTGAGTAGTTAATCATCTTAGTTGAATTCCTTGACAAGACTGTTAGTTTTCCTCATGATTGATTTATAAATTTGTGACAGAGATATGGTCCTCCTCCATCTTACCCGCATCTGAAAATTCCTAGCTCGAATGCTCCTATTCCACCTGGAGCTAGCTTTGCTTATCATCCTGGAGGCTGGGGCAAACCTCCTGTTGTTGAAGTGAGCTTTTATGATTCTTGCATTCATGCTCTCATAGTGTTTGCAATATTTTATATGGTTTTTTGTTCTTTGGTGACTGATTCTGTGAAATTTTATTATGTAGTTTGATGCCCGCTATATGGAGATGTGTTCGGTGTCCAACAGCAAGAACAGTCTAATTATGAGGTATGGAGATATCCTTTTCTCTTGGTTATTCGACTGTTATGAACTTTAGCAAATCCATTTTTCTTGGAAATTTTTTTTTGGGTAAGGTTTGGAAATTGAATTAATAGAATAAATCCTCCCTTATTGTAACAAACTTGGTGGGCATGCAATTGACATCTTCCTTTGTTAAGAATACAAGTTTCCATGTTTCTATGGTTTTCTTAATAATGACCTCTTTTTTTTCATATTCCTTAATGATAACAATATTGTTGTTGTCTCATTGTGCATTTTACTTTGATTGCAGGAGGAACCTGTTGATAGGAGTACGCATTGGGGCGAATTGGAGGAAGAAGAGGAGGAGGAACAGATGGAAGAAGAGGAAATGGACGCTGGCATTCAATCAGTTGACAGCCTCTCCAGGTTCTCTCTCTCTCTCTCTCTCTCTCTCTCTTTGTGCCCTTCCTCCCTCCCTCTCTCTCTGCCCTGTGTTTAATAAACTGACTTTTTTAGGTTCCCCACAGCACGTTAACTGGTGTGGAGACACCTGATGTCATTGATCTCCGAAAGCAACAGAGGAAAGAGCCAGAGAAGCCTCTTTATCAAGTGAGTACATTGAAAGATTTTAGTTATGACCTTCCATTGAGCTACATTGGTATTTTAGTGGATAACTTTTATCATAGGGGTATCTTAGTAGGCCATCTTTTGTTTACCATTTTATTCACGTGGAGTTTACTCCAAAATTTACATTTTCTCTTGTTCCACTAAGGTACTCGAAGAAGAAAGGATTGCTTTCAGGAACCTTACTCAGAACACGTATGTCGTCACCTTAACTAGTTGGTTACCTGACCATCGCTTTCATGAATTTTAGGACTTCTTTTGTGCATATTTTTATTTCTCATAGTGGACTCTTTCTTTGAGAGAAGGTTAACATAGGGAAATTCTTTATTTGGTTTTGACAACTTTTTCCCGTGGACATGTATTGGCTTGGGGCAACAGACAGCTAAAAGGGTAAGCGAGTTTTTTCTTCCGAACCTTAGTTTTATTCCATGGGAACTTAATTACTGCTCAAATTGTTGGCTATATGGTTTTTCTTTTTTTTACTTATAAATATCTGAAATTCTTTCGACCTTGTGCGAATTATCCTCTGCATTTTGTCATGCCGATTTCACATTATCCTTACCTAGGTTGAGCTATTGCAAGGGCAAAAGTCAGACAAAGTGGATGTCACTCTTAGGCCGGAAGAATTGGAGGCTTTGGATGATGTTACTCTGGCAGCAAATAAGCGTTTTTTGATAATAGGAACCGGGACTCGTGATGCGCTGTTTAATGCAAGCATTCATAGTTTTATTGGAGTGAGTGATTCATCATGGGGTGGGCATCGTGCAGGTATGAGGAAGCAAGGGAAGAGGAGAAGCCGCGGAATCAACTAGAGGACTTCAGTGACATGGTGGCAAAGGTTTGTTCTGTGTGCATTCTGGAGTGGGGTGGAATTTTTGCTCATGTTGGTTGTTGGATTCTCATGGTTTTTTTTTTTTTAAACTCTGTGCAGGCCGAGAAAATGAGGAAGTGCAAGATGAAGGAAAAGCAAAGAAGAAGAATTTCAAGTTTTAGGCACATAGGTATACAACGATTTTGCAAAGCTTGAATGCTCCCCACCCATTGGATAGATTCTGTTTGGCCAATATATTGTGAGCTCTGAAATTGGAAGGATCAGGTATTATTAACAGGTATAATGTGAAGTTCTTTGGTCCATTTTCGGCCCATCTTGGAGCGATCAGTGAATGGACAGGGCAGCTAGCTATACTATTGATGTTAATTAAGGATTGTTGTTTAAAGGGAAATAGTTAGTGAATCCATTCAGAGGTTATCAAGGAATCTAAACTGTGCCTGGATGAGCTTGGTGGACTGTTGCAAGTGATTTTGTCTTCAGTTTTCCTTTAGGCTAGTGGGGCCACTACCAATATGATGTGATGATCTTGTTTTGTCTTTTGTTTCTTCTCTTATTTTCCCCTCGCTTTTGACAAACTTCAGACACTATCTAATTAGCATTCTTATTAGCAAAGAAATGTCCACTGACATGAAATAAGTGGGAGCCACAATGGCTCATACTCTAATTTCTTGAGGAAAGCTTTTAATTCTCAAATAAAACTTCCACAAACTTTATAAAGAGATGCCAAAAATTCCTTGAACTTGGATCCTCTTGGAAAAATCCTCCAATTAGAAAATAACAACTTAAGAAGGCAAAAAAAAAAACCTCCCATGCTCAGGGATGGATGCAAGATCAGGAATAACGATAAAGCCTCGGTACCATTATGAGAAACCCCATCCTGAAAAATGCCTTTGCAGCATAGATAGCCTTTAATAGTTAGGCATGGTTAATTAATGGATTTGCCATGTCTTTTGAGTTTGCAACAATTGACATTCTTAAAAGATATGTTTAATATATATAATTTGATTAAAATAAACAATATAAATTACTATAATTTTAGTTGGATGGTATAAAAGTAAGGGTGTGGCTTTTATAAGGTTCCAACTTTAAACAATTCAATTAAGGCGCATCTCCAAATTTTATTATAACATGTAATTTTGGCATAAATTTCTTAAAATTATCTGAAAATTTATTTTCATATCTAATTATAGAATTTTAAACTCCAAAAATGGTTACAATCAAGTAGACATATAAACATATGACAATCTTAAAAACGGACGATCTAGATAATGTGTTGCAAGATGCACTATTTTTGGGACTCAAAAATCTTTTTATACATCTCGATGTTGAGATAATCAATTAGAGGGCTTTTCAATATTAAAACAACTTTTTCAGATGGATTTTTTATGTGCATCTTTATTTCTACATTTTAAGGTTACAACCTTATATACACTTTTTCTAAACGTAATAGGGAAAATTACAACCCCCTTCCAAGTATATTATTTGTGCAACTTACCCCCAGCTAACATTTCCTCTCATATTTTTCCCCCACAACCACCTTTTCTCACAAATATTCCCCCCAATCCAAATAAAAAATAAAAAAGAAACTAAACTACCCCTCTCTCTCCTCGTGGCTTTTACCATGACTCTCTCCTCATGCATTTTAAACGCTTCCGCAATCTATTTAAACGCTCCGACAATGAGGACAAGACGCTCCAGTCATAGAAAGACTTGCTCCGACAGTACACCTTCTGGAGCCAAAGTGCTCCGACAGTTAGATAGGTCGCTCTGGCAATGAGGACACATGCTCCAGCAATGCAAGGACTCGCTTCGACAATACACCTTCTGGAGCCACAGCGCTCCGTGGTTGAATAGGTCACTCCAGCAATGAAAACAAGCGCTCTGACAGTGCAAAGACGTACTCCGACAGTACACCTTCTAGAGCCACATCGCTCTGATGGTTGAATTGGTCGCTCCAACAATACGCTACTTAGGACCGCCAATTGACACTTTTTTTTTGCATGGAAATGGCATTTCCATCCAACAAAGAATAACTTTTTACCTTGAGGGGTTTTTACCAGGAAAAATAATACTGGGGAAAAATGTGAGAGGAAAGGTTCACTGGAGGGTTTATTGCATAGATAGTATTTTTGGAGGTTTTTGTAATTTTCCCAAAGTAATATTGCTTAAAGGATAATATCAGGTTTTAATAGTCTTAAAAGATGCGTTGTATCTACAACTAAAATAGGGAGTGCAAAACACAACTTTACTTCTTCGTATCTACAACTAAGATAGGCAGTGCAGGACACAACTTTACTTCTTCTAAAATAAGGTTGTCTCATATGAAGTATACCCAAAAGACAGAATGTGTAAAAAAAAGAAGCTAATAGGCGTGCCTATCACAAGAGAGATCCTCGAATTCATACTTTTGAGTACCAAGGGATGTGAAGTGAATTCCCAAGAAGGTTGCAGTTTGCATACGGATGCATCCGTAGGTGTTAGGTAAATTCTCAAGAATGGTGCAGTTTGCATACGAATGCATCCGCAGGAGTAGAGGTAAGGGGCACCTTTAAATTTTATTATGGTATATAATTTTGATGTAAAATATCTTAGGATTATCTCAAAATCTACTTTTATATCTAATTATAAAATTTTAAATTTCAAAAATGATTAAAATCGAATAAACCTATAAGCATATGAAAATATTAAAAATTGACGGTCTAAATATATTGTAAAATACACTATTTCTGAGACTTCAAAATCTTTTTATTTCTCATAGTCATATCGAAATGATCAATCAAAGTGTTTTTCACCATTAAAACAACCTTTTCCGATAGATTTTTAAGAGGCATCCGTAGTTCTACATTATCTACATTATAAGGTAGCATCCTTATATAAATTTTTTCCTCCCAAGAAACCAACAGAGGGAAAGAAAAAACAAGGCAAAACAGGTTGTGTTTGTTTCATGGTAGAGGCCCCTCTTTCACAAAGTTTTGAAAACTGCCATTTTGATAGGTGTACATGAAAGTGGCAGCTCCCTAAAGACGTCAATTGATGTTATATTTAGGGCCAATGGAAGGTGGCTTCCATGAAACAAGCACAAATACTTGCATCTGCCAACCCTCCGTCCCATCTTTTAACATGTAATGCCCTCTTAATATATTCCAGATTGAAACATCAGTGAGCCCACATTGCCCCCCATCAAAATCACATGGTGGACAAAAGCTAGCACAAGAGTTCGCAAATAATATAATTCAAGACATGTTAATTCAAATGAGTAAGCCCTAAACATAATGTGAAGACGACCTTAAACCTATCACGTTTTGAGTAGAGGGAAAAAAATAATATTAGAAGCAAAGATCGAATTAGCAGCAAGTCGCCAAGGAGAACTATGATCAAATCTTCAGAAAGGTTGGAAATAGCATCTGCCTTCATCTACCCCTCCAGAATGCCCAACGAGGGAGAGTAAAGTAGGATGAGTCGGAGGAAGCATTAGCAGTATTGGACTCCCTTTGTGGGGGTGAATCCTTGGAGCGCCAAAACTTGAGCACGTGCAGGCTCTCCTCTTCTGTCGACCTTTGCACAATTATCCGAGATTCATAGCCCTTTTCTCTCATCATGAGGCAAATCTCTAGAGGGTTGTTAGCAGTAAGGGTAACCAAATAGAACCAACCTCGGATCGACAACAGGTGTTGGACCACCAACAATATGCGGTCTATGACTCTTCGTCCATGCTCCCCTCCTGCCCAAGAGGCGGCTATTCCATGACACCCAACCTCTTCCTCAGGAGTCGGGACGTAAGGAGGGTTCACCACCATCACGTCCACCATCCCCACCAACCGCCTATCCAAACCGGATGCGATGTCGGTGCACACTATCTCGGCATGCACACCGTGCGCTTCAAGGGTCTTACAGGTTACTTGAGCTGCAACCTCATTGAGGTCAGTGGCCATATAATGAACCCCCGTTCTCCCTTGACTAGCAAGCATGATGGCTAGGGATGTGATAACATAACCACTCCCACAACCAATCTCCATGCACAAATTTGGCTTGAACTCCACAAGGTTTGCTCTCTCTGCTAGAAGGGCATCAACCAATGCGAATGAGTCATCACAAGGTTCATAGACCTCTGGGTCTGAAGCCACAAGTCGGATTTGAGCACATCTAGATGAGTTCCCAGAACATACCTATAAACGGTTTCATTTACAAGGTGTGAAAGTAGTTTCAGATGGGGAAAGCAAGCAACAATTATCTCCATATGACATGCACCCAAAAAATACAAAAAATTCTAAAACTTGCCTCTCATTATAGAGAGAGAGAGAGAGAGAGAGAGAGAAAGAGAGAGAGAGAGCATGGACACACAGTAATGATGGTAAAGGCACCACCCTTGCAAAAGGGTGCTTTTCATGTTCAAACCAATCTACAATAAAGATAGTGTGAATACTGGTCCGACCAGATCACATTGTCAGGATTTATCATCTGGGGGGATGATAAGAAATGACAAGTAAAGAAAATACAAAAAAGAAAGACCATACAACACCCTTGCTGGTAAGAAAGAACATACCAAATCTAGATGACAGCGTCATCTAGATGTTTGCCTTTCCCGTGGCATGTAAAGTTTTGTTAGTAACAATAGAATTGTCATCTTTCTAAGAAAATATACCACACTTTGGCTGGCACTAGCCCAAATCCAGTGAGACTAACAAACATCGCACACCAGTTAAATAAAATTGCATACTGATTTTATAAGAACTTCTAAAAAGGGTTACTTCAATGATTGTAGGGAAACATACCAACGCATTGTTCGCTTCATCATGTTCCTTTGTCATGGAAGGATTGGCAGTAGTTACAGGTCCTACTTCTATACTGTGGTCCATTACAATTCTCCAACTTTCTGAAAATATAACATGCCAAAGCCGATAGGATTGGAGCTCAGTTTGCAAATATCATCTGGGCAAGGCATATGCATGTGCAAGGATGCATGCTACACAAATACAAGCAACCTTTAATGATCATTATGCACACAGACATGCACTAGAGAAGACATCCTCTGGATGATGAAACCACAATGGAGCAACTGATCCAGAAGGGTTATAGCAACATTTACAAAACCCACATGCAAGTCAATGCTAAATACGCATCTATCTTTCTTGTCATGCTTAAAGTAAAACGATAACCTGGAAATTTCATGCGCCATATGAGAGGTGCAACAGACAATTTAACTGGTGAGCTTACTAAGTTTTCTGGCTATCCCTTCAAATATGAGAATATAATACTAGTAGACATCTTCATCAAAAGGGAAAAATAAAATTAGCAGATATTCTAATGGCTCCTGGAACAAGTCTTTACAGATAATTGATGGACAACGATTAGCAGCGAGTAGCAAGCAGTACAACACTCCTCTACAGGTTGGCCTTTATATCTGGTCACACAAGAATTTTGTTTATTTATTACTAGCAATTGGCGTGTGCTACATATGTTGCAGAAAGGGATAAATTAGTTTTAAAAGAACTTCATCGGCATGGAGAGAGAGACATATTATTGCATTTCAAACTGTTTGCCATCTAAACGGATACTTACAACTACACTCTGTACAACACCAAGCACTCTAATGGAATCGGTCAAATTTCACTATCTTTAGAGTCACAAATTTATGAAAATTTAACATTTCCTCTCTCTCCAGAAAAGTATACAATGACCTATACAACCACAAAGTATCTAGTCAGCCTGGCATCAATTGATCTAATCAATGTTCTGCTGGTCACAAAGACTGGGGTGCACAACAAATGTGATACTCTCTTCCTATCTCAGGTTTCATACAACCAATTCTATTGTCCATTAGAGCATGCATAGAAAAGCCAATGCTCAAATGTTCCCCAAATAATTATCAACGAAAAAATGTGACTTGCTTGAAACTACATTAAAAATCTCAATATGAAAGTCTGGGAACATTAAGGAATGAAGATCTCACTCAAAATCCCAAATAACCCTAATGCCACCACCATACAGCTACTTACCTACACCAACTCAAAGATAGCAGCAAGCCATAATGCACCAAATCCAAGCAAAGCTTATTTTTTTCTTTTTTTTCAAGTGTTAACATTTGTATTAAGTGTGAGTAGAAGTACAAAAACAGAAATTAAGGCTGCCCACAGATTGGGTGCTCAGTACAAAAAATGAGATTTAGACAAAAAAAAAGCTATACATCCAAAAAAAGTGGCAATGCCTTAGGTATGACAAAAAAGAAAATAAAGTTTGCAGGACCATTAGCTCAAAAAGCTGCCAAAAAGGTCCCAGTCGTGCCACTTTCGAGGGTTCCTTCTTTAGCGAGGCTGTCAGGTACTGAGTTGGCCTCACACCATGCATATCTCCATCAGATATGCATCGGCCTGAGAATGTGGAATATTTTGTCAAAAATATGCCTAAGTCTCCACAGGCAGGATGAGGCCTTTGAGACCCAGGAAATGAAATTTATGGAGATCCCCTTGATAACCAAGACATGGTTCCCATTACGGTTAAAGTTTTAAGCCCTTCAAGGATGGCAAGAGCATCCGGCCGTGGTGGATTCCGATGTCCAATGATTTGGAGAAGGATAGAAGGGTAAAGCCATCCTTATCTCTAAAGATAGTCCCCACTCCTACTGGGCTGGGGTTGGTGAGGGAGCAACCGTCACAATTTAGCTTAGTTTGGCCTAGCTCTGGTAGACCATCTCCGAAGGGAGTTTAACATGGCCTGCCAATCTTGTGGGAAATCAATGATGCCATGAGAATTTACGATTACTTGCCCAAAAAATGACCAATATTCTGGTCCGGTCTATTAATGGACCAATGGTGGACTCCTCCTTGCGGAAGATCCTGTGGTTTCTTTCGGCCCAAATCATACACAAAGAAGAATGCCCAACTTCAAACAGGGTAAGGATTTTATGAAGATGAAAAGGAGGGGGACAAATCTACGAGTCACCCACTTCCAATTGAAGAGTTGTAGCAGGTCCCCACATATGGCCCCTGCTAAGTCACAATGGATGAAAAAGTGTGCATTGCTATCTTCATTTGCTTTGCACATCGGACATCTGCTGGGGATTGGCAATCCCCTCCTTTGTAGTTGGTCCACCATCAAAGCTTTCTCGGACATTGTTATCCAGCTGAAAACCTAGACTTGCCATCGCAACAATGGATCCCCTGTTGGGGGGGTTGCAGTGGGAAAGTTGGGGCTAGTTGTAGTTTATGTTAGAAAAGGGACACTCGAAAAACCCTCAAGGTGGTCCATATCATTTAGACAGAACCAGTTATGGAAAGGAAGGTTAATTGTAGTAGAGAAGACAGGGCCTCAAAATCCGCCAATTCATCGTCTAATAGGGGCCGCCTAAAATTGGGGTTCCAAATGCTTGAGCTTCCCAATGTTTCAAATTAATCCAAGGTTTCAAATTGATCACCCACAATAGCAAAGCGATCTGATGATGTGCAAAACACATCAAGTGGACACAAACAGAAGAACAAGAAGACCAAGAATTACTTGAGATAATTTTCTAGCTATCTAGGGTTATTTTAGTTTATTTTTAATGACTTTTATTTGCTGGACCAATTAGGGACTTTCTAGGAATTCTATTTAAAACCAGGGTGTTTATTTTTAAGTTACATTTAAGTTGGGACTGTTTTAGCCATTTTAAGCCAGGTAAAGAGAATTACAAACTTTCGTGCTTAAGTTAGGACACGAGGGTCAATTTCTTGTGTGTATAGGCAATTAATGTCCTCTAAACATTAAATACATAATGTAAAGTGATGCGGGGGTAGACCAGAGGCCATTCATGTGATCTATTTTTTAGAAAAGAAGAGTAAAAACTCAAGGCTTTTGAAACCCTAGCTTGGGTGCAAAGAAAGAAATCGTAGCTTACTCTAAATAAGTGATTGTGATTGGCTTGTTTTCTTTCTGATTTTATTGTTTCCTTCAAGTTTCCAATGCAAATTTTCTTCAACAACAAAGTGAATAATATACAACCATGTCTAGGGTTGGCTGATTTTAGGCCAAGTTTTGCTAAATTCAACCTAAGTCTTGCTGGTTTTAGAGAGGTTTTTGTTGATTCTTTTATGTTGATTCTTTGCTTAGGGTTTGTGATTTCGGCAAACCCACTTCGTAATACCAAAGATAAAGAAACTAATGATAGTAAAAGGCAAGTTCCGCAACCGACGCAACAGTTTACGAGTATCACTCATGGGCAAGGAGGTGATCTTTAGGCCCAAGAAGATATTGAATACAATCCTTTTCACCGTCGCACTCCATTTGTGGAGTTGAGTGATGAGGATAGCAACAAGAAGCCAAGATGTGGGGTGCATCGTTCTAGGGATGTCAATTTGAAAGTAGATATACTTGATTTTGACAGTAAGCCTCAATCCAAGGAGTCATAGATTGGTTAAATATTGTAGAAAGAGTTGTAATTATAAACTAGTTCCCAAAAATAAAACAGCGAAAGTTATAACCATAAAATTAAAGAAGGGTGCCACGGCATATGGTGGGAACAACTTAGGGCTAGTAAGGAGAGAAAGAAAAAACCCAAAGTTAATACCTAGGAGATGATGAAAAAGAAATTAAAGGAAAAATACATATATGAAAATTGTCTCCAATCCCTTTATCATAAGAAATAACCTTTGTTTGGGAGGAAAGAATATAGAGGAGGATACCGATGGATTTATCAATTGATGGCTCGTAGTGATGTGGTAGAAAAAGAGGAACAGTGCCTAGCTCGCTATGTTGGGGGGCTGAGGACATCCATACAAGACGTAGTGGTTTTGCAGCATTACTATACCTTAGACTAGGCTTACAACCTAGCAGTTAAAGGCTAAAGCTCAGCAAAGGTGTCTATCATTAAGGTGGGGTATAGCCTCGGGTAGTACAAGTGCTGTGGAAGCTAATTCAAGGGAAAAAGTGGGAATTTGGTGGCTGTACAGTCTTCACGATCGGCTAATCCGTCCAAACAGCAAGATGCAGTGAGTGGTGGCGCCAATTTAAGTCATCCAAATCGCCCAAACAGCAGCATCATTAAGTGCTTTAAGTGTTGGTGTATCAGACAATTCTCTTCTCAGTGTCTAAATAGAAAATTGGTAAACCTTGCTGAGGAGTATCCTAAAGATAATGGCAAGCACCACAATTTGGAATGATGAGACTCCTCGAGGAGCTGCTCTGCTACACCAACTTCACATATGGCTTGCTGAACACTTTACCCACCTACAGGTTTGATTCCACCTAGACAATTTGGTTTTAGAACTTTAAGTTCTTTTGAAGATGAAAGGCGTTTTCTTGAAGAGATGTTCTTTCCTCAACTAAGAAAACAACCAAATGTATCAATACCCAGTTCATCACAAATCCTATACCTAAACCCTCAGTTACCTCTACACCAGTAACAATCCAACCAGTTCAACCACATACTATTCCTCAGGCACCCAAAAAAGAAGCCCAAATGTTTCAGTCATCTGATACTGAACCTGATGTCATAGCCTCTTCAGTTCCAACCCAGTTGATTTCTCCCAAACCTTTGAATAATATGAGTTCATTCCTTAAAAACCTGACAAAACAACCGGAAGTAAATCTTCAAACTGAAACACAATCCTTAGAAGAAATGTCTGATACTTCTGAAACTTTTGAAGATAAATCCTCCTCTTCTTCCCTGGATTCAAAATCTTTATTAATGATGAACCCCCCTGAACAACCTCATGAACCAAACCCAGACCCTGTCATGGAAGAAGAATTTAGACCTCCTAACCAACAAGAACCTCAACCTACCCAGACCTATGGAGATTCATCTAAAGGATTTACTATTGATGACATTCCACCTTCACGATGGAATGATAGATTCAGAGAGATTCAAGGATGGATGCATTCAGAAATGCTTAACCCCGCAAATACATTAGCCAGTACAATTTCTAAAGTTATTGTAAAGCTAAAAGGACGCGTTTTTGACTGGTACATAAGTCTTGGAGAATACCGGCAAACACAGTTAAGAAATAGTCAGTCCATTGCTGAGTTCCTTAATTACTTAGTCTTTGAATTCTCAGGCCCGGTTAAGCATGAACAGATTACTGCTAGAGAAGAATTTTTTCAGCTTAAATGTTGTTCTTTCAAAAGACGATCTTGAAAAACATTTTTCAGAGATGAACAAAAGATACCATAAAATAGGAGGAATTGATGACATAAATTTGAAACAATTTTATCTTGAATCCATACCTCCTACTCTTGGTAAAGAAGCAATAAAGACAATGGAAAATCAAGGACTTACTATTCAAAACACCAGTTTTGGTGAATTATACCAGTTTGTTCTCCATGCTTTAGAAAGACTCTGCAATCAAGTTGAATTTGTGAGACAAATGGAAAAGAACAAGTATTTACTTGATAAATCTTGTGATAAACCATATCTCAAGATTAAATGTGATGCAGAAAAACAGTGTTCATGTCCACCCACCTCGAAAGGAAGAAAGAAGGTTGAAAAAAAAAGAAAAAAAGAAAAAATTCAAAAAGTTCAAATATCTCAGAAGATCACGATTTCGAGGTATCAAACATAAGAAAGGAGATAGATGCTATGTCTGTGGAAAAAAAGGTCATTTTGCAAAAGATTGTCGAAATCAGAAAAAGAATAAAAAGATAATACATCTTTTATCACAGATTTTAGATGAAGAAATTGTTGAGGATTTAGAATATGTGTTTTCTCTTGATGATGAGCAAGGTCCAGAAACCTTACTATCCATTTCTTATTCTGATGGAAATGAGTTAAATGAGATAAGCAACACCTTTATTCCAGAGATATTGTCTCCACAGAATGAAATTTCAGAAATAGACCATTTACCATATTAGCCTACCCCAATAGCCCTCGTCCAGATACTCCAAGAACACTATTCTAAGCCTCTGACCGTACCAGCATTTTTTGATACAGGAGCATCTGCTAGTATTTTAAAACCTGATTTATTACCAAAACAGTTTTGGGAAACATGTAACCAGACTTTTAGAGCTGCTAATGGAGAGAAGTTTACTATAACCCAAATTAGTAAACCCATTTTGATAAAACGGTTTCCAAAATTAGTTATCCAAGCTAAACTCTTAGGATCCTATTTACCCAACAAAGAACTTTTACTTGGATTTGATGTTTTGCATCAAATAAAACTTCAATGGACTTCCAAAGGATTACATTATAGGAACCTAACCTTGCCCTGGATAGCCTGTATAGAACCACCTTATACCTTAGAAGCTGTCAAACAAAAAATCATATCAGACTGTTGTGCCAATTCCCACTCTGAGTTTCTCAAGAAATGTACAAACCCATTATGGAGAAATCGGAATTTTTATGTTAAATTGCCTTTTAAGAAAAATGAAGACGTAAATCCTACAAAGGCTTATCACAGAGGTTTAAATCCAGATTTGTTGGAACAAGCTAAGTTAGAGATTCAAGATTTGATAAAGGAACAACTAATTGAGCCTACCAATTCTCCTTGGGCTTGTGAAGCTTTTTATGTAACTAAAAGAGCTGAACAAATTCGAGGAAAAATTGGGTACCAGCCTTTGAATACTTTCCTTGCAGATGATAAATTTCTTTTGCCAAACCAAATTGCACTATTTTCTCAGATTTCTCATGCTCATATATTTTTCCAAATTTTGATTTAAAATCAGGATTTTTGGGTCTAGATAGGGAATTTACACCCACGATGATCGTCCAAAAAAC
>NW_006499436.1:4157703-4185060 GCF_000471905.2 Amborella trichopoda
GCACCCACATATTTTCAAAAAGTTTTAACTACCATTCTAGAACTAATCTCAACACAAGCACTGATATATATAGAATACATACTCCTCTTTTCTCCTGATTTAGATAGTCATGTTCTCTTGTTAGATAAATTCCACTCCCTCTGTTGTAAATATGGTATTATGCTTTCTGAAAAGAAATGTGTCTTTGCTACTACAGAAATAGACTTCCTTGATATGCATTTTCACAATGGAATGTACAAACTCCAGCCCCATATAGCCAAACACTTGCTAGAGTTTTCAAATAATTTATCCTCTGTAAAGAAAATCCAACAATTTTTAGGAATTGTAAATTATATGTCCATTTTTATTCCCAAACTTTCTCTGTTCACTAGTCCTCTTTACCTTTTGTTAAAGAAAAAGCACCACCATGGACAAGAAAACAGACTGAATGTGTTCTAGAGCTCAAAAGATTATCTCAAAATTTACCTTCTTTAAAAATCTCATCTACAAGAAAAAGAATTTTGCAAACAGATGCATCTAATGAATTTTGGGCATGTATCTTACTTGAAGAAAAAGAAAAAGATAGAATGATTTGTGGATACAAAAGTGGAAAATTCAAAGAATCTGAACTTCATTACCATTCAACATTCAAAGAAATTCTTACAGTAAAAAGAGGAATAGAAAAATTCCAATTCCATTTGAGAGGACATACTTTCCTTGTTGAAATGGATTTATCTGCTTTTCCAAATATGCTCAAATTCAAGAATACAAAACTTCCGAATCCCTAATTACTCAGATGGGCAAATTGGTTTTCTCAATGGAATTTTGAGTATAAGCAATTTCTGAAAGAACAATATTTTGGCAGATATGTTTTCCCGAAGAAGATTTTCTGAAGAAACAAGTCTTTCTGTTGTTCCTATCATAGGAACAATGATCAAAATAGATGAAGAAACAAAAGATGTTCCTGATGAAATATATGACATCATTCTCAGTAAAACAATGAAATCAAGAAATGAGAATATGCAACAAAAACTGCATGAAATATTGATCAGAAATCACGGAGAATGTTTTCAAGGAATTCGATGCCTTCCTACATATCCATTTTTATCCCTATTCCAAACTAGACATTATTATAATATTCCAAAAGAAGCAATTTGTTTCCTCTGGTATCTTACCCATCACCACCATATATGTTTTAATTTCTATGCAAGGAAATTATTATCCTACCATTGGATGGTATGATTCTAATCTCCTGAATTTTTGGATATTTCAAACAGAATTATGGAAAGAGTTAAAAATTCTCATGTGCTACATTAACAGAATCCAGCCAGAATGGATTCTTTTGGATGTCTATACAGAAACCACAATTTGGAATGATGAGACTTCCCGAGGAGCTGCTCTGCTACACCAACTTCACATATGGCTTGCTGATCATCCTCCTCCAGCAGAAATACAAACAGATAGTTCCAGTGATGATACCTTTATTGGACCCTCACACCGCCCGTCCAATCCTTCTTCACCAAGCTACGATTCAGATGGTTATCCCCTCAATTATGACAATGATTGAAAAACATTGTTCAACATCACTGTGGATATCACTATTCTATCGACAATACTGTTCAACATCACTGTGGATATCACTATTTCTGTAGACAACACTGTTCAAAACCACTGTAGATATCACTGTTCAAGATAAGCAAGAATCTCCATTGTTCACTGTTCATGTTGGCCACCTGTCCACTATTCACTGTTCATGTCGGCCACCTGTCCACTGTTCACTGTTCATGCTGGCCATTTGTCCACCGTACGTCTACTTTTTACTGTTCATCATGGCCACTTGTCTTGGCCATCTGTCTTCTTTTATTGTCGTTTTGAATCTGGATTTCAAGTCCGGTGCCTATATAAGGCCCTTTAAGTCAGTTGTAACGGCAAAGTGCTACTTAGAGCCTCTCAGCCTAGTTTCTTTCTTGGGGTGTTTCTTTTTCTTACTTAGCCTAGTTTCTTTCTTGGGGTGTTTCTTTTTCTTACTTCGTGCTTTTACTTCTAAGTTTCTTACTCTTGCTTTTGCTTTGCTTGTACTAAGTTTGATCCTTATATTTTGCTATAAACTTTCGGTGTGCATGTTCATAGTGTTCTATTATTCTGTTGTTTCCTTACGTCCTTATGTCTTGTGTTGTTATCTTATTCCAATTAACTGTTCCTTTATCAAATCTTGAATCTCTAGTTTAGCTTGTTCCAACAAATCTGGATTTAAACCTCTGTGAGAAGACTTTGTAGGATTTATGTCTTCATTTTTCTTAAAAGACAGTTTAACATAAAACTTCTGATTTCTCCATAATGGGTTTGTACATTTCTTGATAAACTCAGAGTGGGAATTGGCACAACAGTCTGATATGATTTTTTGTTTGACAGCTTCTAAGGTATAAGGTGGTTCTATACAGGCTATCCAGGGCAAGGTTAGGTTCCTATAATGTAGTCCTTTGGAAGTCCATTGAAGTTTTACTTGATGCAAAACATCAAATCGAAGTAAAAGTTCTTTTTTGGGTAAATAGGATCCTAAGAGTTTAGCTTGGATAACTAATTTTGGAAACCGTTTTATCCAAATGGGTTTACTAATTTGGGTTATAGTAAACTTCTCTCCATTAGCAGCTCTAAAAGTCTGGTTACATGTTTCCCAAAACTGTTTTGGTAATAAATCAGGTTTTAAAATACTAACAGATGCTCCTGTATCAAAAAATGCTGATACGGTCAGAGGCTTAGAATAGTGTTCTTGGAGTATCTGGACGAGGGCTATTGGGGTAGGCTGATATGGTAAATGATCTATTTCTGAAATTTCATCTTGTGGAGACAATATCTCTGGAATAAAGGTGTTGCTTATCTCATTTAACTCATTTCCATCAGAAGAAGAAATGGATAGTAAGGTCTCTGGACCTTGCTCATCATCAAGAGAAAACACATATTCTAAATCCTCAACAATTTCTTCATCTAAAATCTGTGATAAAAGATGTATTATCTTTTTTTTCTTTTTCTGATTTCGACAATCTTTTGCAAAATGACCTTTTTTTCCACAGACATAGCATCTATCTCCTTTCTTATGTTTGATACCTCGAAATCGTGATCTTCTGAGATATTTGAACTTTTTGAATTTTTTCTTTTTTTCTTTTTTGTTCAACCTTTTTTCTTCCTTTCGAGGTGGGTGGACATGAACACTGTTTTTTTGCATCACATTTAATCTTGAGATATGGTTTATCATAAGATTTTCCAAGTAAATACTTATTCTTTTCCATTTGTCTCACAAATTCAACTTGATTGCAGAGTATTTCTAAAGCATGGAGAACAAACTGGTATAATTCACCAAAATTGGTGTTTTGAATAGTAAGTCCTTGATTTTCCATTGTCTTTATTGCTTCTTTACCAAGAGTAGGAGGTATGGATTCAAGATAAAATTATTTCAAATTTATATCATCAATTCCTCCTATTTTATGTTATCTTTTGTTCATCTCTGAAAAATGTTTTTCAAGATCGTCTTTTCAAAGAACAACATTTAAGCTGAAAAAATTCTTCTCTGGCAGCAATCTGTTCATGCTTAACCAGGCCTGAGAATTCAAAGACTAAGTAATTAAGGAACTCAGCAATGGACTGACTATTTCTTAACTGTGTTTGCCGGTATTCTCCAAGACTTATGTGCCAGTCAAAAAGGCGTCCTCTTAGCCTTACAATAACTTTAGAAATTGTACTGGCTAATGTATTTGCAGGGTTAAGCATTTCTGAATGCATCCATCCTTGAATCTCTCTGAATCTATCATTCCATCGTGAAGGTGGAATGTCATCAATAGTAAATCCTTTAGATGAATCTCCATAGGTCGGCGTAGGTTGAGGTTCTTGTTGGTTAGGAGGTCTAAATTTTTCTTCCATGGCAGGGTCTGGGTCTGGTTCATGAGGTTGTTCAGGGGGGTTCATCATTAATAAAGATTTTGAATCCAGGGAAGAAGAGGAGGATTTATCTTCAAAAGTTTCAAAAGTATCAGACATTTCTTCTAAGGATTGTGTTTCAGTTTGAAGATTTACTTCAGGTTGTTTTGTCAGGTTTTTAAGGAATGAACTCATATTATTCAAAGGTTTGGGAGAAATCAACTGGGTTGGAACTGAAGAGGCTATGACATTAGGTTCAGTATCAGATGACTGAAACATTTGGGCTTCATTTTTGGGTGCCTGAAGAATAGTATGTGGTTGAACTGGTTGGACTGTTACTGGTGTAGAGGCAACTGAGGGTTTAGGTATATTATTTTGTGATGAACTGGGTATTGATACATTTGGTTGTTTTCTTAGTTGAGGAAAGAACATCTCTTCAGGAAAACGTCTTTCATCTTCAAAAGAACTTAAAGCTCTAAAACCAAATTGCCTAAGTGGAATCAAACCTGTAGGTGGGTAAAGTGTTCTTGTAGGTGGGAAAGGGTCAGGACTTCTTATGGGTGGGTAATTTTGGGTGTATGCGTTTGCAAGCAAAGGTTGAAATTGGGAATGGTATTGTGTCTGAGGATCTTGAGATTTCATCCAAAGGTCTTTTCAAGGCTTTATAACTATTTTTCTAAAAAAGCTTTTTCCTTTCCTTTCTGATTTAGTAAATAGGATTGATCATGAATATCCTTTACTGTGTATAAGATCTGCATCAACTCTTCATGTAACAATTGAATCTTTTCCTTTAATTGAACAATTATGCCAACTAATCCTTGTAATTGAGATGACATAACATTATGTTTTTTTTCTATTCGAAGTAATGCTAAATTCTGTGATTTAGCATTTTCAGCTTGCCAATTGAGGCTTGTTTCAGCTGGAGATATGGACTTTTGTGCTCCAAAAACATCTCTTGTACTTGGATTTTTTATCTTCCATACATGTTTTTCATTTTCTTGAATTTTTTCATAATCATTTAATAGAGGAAAATTTGAGGCATAATTTGAACTTTGAGGATCAAAGGCTAAGCATTCTAGAATGTGATTTTTTCTTTCAGAATTTTCATTGTGATCATCCCATCCTGTAGGGACGATTTTCGAAACAATGTGTTTGGGTTTTTGACTACCATAAGTCACAAAATAATCCCATTTTCTTGAACTCTCTCCAAGTAATCCAACAGATGGATCACCTTCAATATATCTCTGATAAAGCTTTTGCTGAGAAGAAATTTTCTTTCTTTTTTTCTTTTTTGGTATTTCATCAAAATCATCTCTAAGACAAGTGGAACAATTGCAAGTATCAAACCAATTATGACCATTAGAAGTTTTCTGTTCATAAATTGGTTTCCCTATTTTGTCAAAAGCAACTATTGGGACCTTTTCAAGCAGTCCTTGAAATTGGGTAGGGAAAACTTCTCCGGTTTGATTTTCAATAGCTCTTGGAGTCTGAAAACTTATCTGTACTGTTCCATCAGACATTCTTGTCATCCTGGAATCTGATTGCATCACTGGCGGACTTTGATTGTGAAATTTTTCGTAGTTTGTCACCCATGTGGATGCAATCAATTCAAGCAACCTTTCTCGAGATATTTGTCTAGGAATGTAATGACAGACAAGCTGGGAAGTATTGTCAACTTTAATGAACAAGGCAGTATTTTCATGTTCGGGGGATAAAGGGGTAACTATATCAAAAGCATGGTTTTGTAATCTATACACCATTTGGTAATGGAGTGTAGCTACAGTAGCTGTTTCAATTTGCTTGGTTCCTGTAATTTGTAATTGGACTTTGAAAGCAAAACTCAAATGAGGGTCTTTGATTGGGATATTAAAGTTTGGAAAAACGGTAACAACAATGGTGCCAGCGTTTAAGGTTGTTTGCACAGTTCCAATAAAGGCATGCTGGTATTCTAAAAATCTGGAATCTAACAAAGCAATTCGGGAAACTGCTTCCATACCTTTTCTTCCATGAAATGTTAAGGCTAATTTAATAGCTCCAAAATGGATATGAGTATATCCATCTTTAAGCCATTGGGAAAAAAGGTTTCTGGGTAAGGCAATAGTAATGTATTGTTTAGCTTGGGTAACAGGGATTTGGTGTTGGTCAAAGGAAAAGGCTTCAACATATTCCTTGATAGCTTCAGGGTTCTTTTTTCCACAAAGCTTTTTGATTCTTTTGGTCCAATTTAAGTTAGATTTATCATAAACATGATGACGATTAATTAATTGAGAACTATTTTCAGAAAACTTTTCAGGGGTATAGGTTATTTCAAAAAGATGTTCTTGTTTAGAAAACAAGGGACCTAAATCTGTACTAGAAGAGGAAACACTATCTAAAGAGATATCTGAGACACTTTCTTCTGTCATTTTGAAATTATCTACTGTGTTGACTGTAAATTCAGGAGATGGTAGATAAACTAAGTTGAAAACAAAAAACCATCCAAAGCAGTGTTTTAAAATGCAGCCGCATCGCCGCATAATGAGGGATGCATTGGCAACCGCATTGCCTGACACCACATATGCGCTTCGGTGGGATGTGCTCGCATCCCACCGCATATGTGCCCAACTAGCACATAACCTGCATAGGGCGCATATGCGAAACGCCTATGAAATGAAAATACCTCCTCGAAAAGGGGTATTTTGGTCTTTTTAATCCCCGAAAAAGGGGGAAAAGGGTTTGGGGGGTATTAAGCCCCCAAATCACCCAAATCAGCCACATCCATGGCCTTTATGAGACCAAATCAATCAAAAAAAAAGTGGCAGAAATTTTATTTTTCAAAATTCTTGGATTTTCATCTCGGATGATCTTTGGTTGTTGATTTGTTTATTTTGGGTGTTGATTTGAGGAAGTTTTAGTGAAGGTTTGACAACAAATTGAGGGCTTCTAGGGCCGAGAAGAAATCAATATTTTTTTTTTGAGAAATGTTAACTTTAGTATTTAAGGTAAGGTACTTACAAGAGAAGAAATCGATATTTTCTTAAAGTAATCGCTAAGTTTTTATTTCCTAGTTCACTAATATTTTTTTGGGGGGCAATGTCTTCTTCACAATCTTCTGGTAAAAAGGATCTGGTTTGGAAATATGCAATATTAAAAAAGCCAAAAGAACGAAATTGTGTTATTTGCACTTTTTGTGGAAATACTCATATGGGGGTATTTTTTGGCAAAAAGAACAATTAGCTGGTATTTCTGGGAATGTCAAAGCATGCCCACAAGCCACCGAAGATATCAAAAAGAAAATTAGAGAATACATAGATAGCTTGAAAAAACAAGAAGACAAATAAATGAAATGAAAAGAATTAATAGATGAAATTCAATTATTTGATGATGATGAAGATCATGACGATATGTCAGAAATTAGTACGACTACGAGGCAAAGGGGTACTCAAATGTCGAGAGAGAGAGTTATAACTATTGTTCGCAATGTTTGAAAAGAAAACACCTCTCTCTAAGGGGCCAATGGACACATTTTGCACCCCTGACCCAAAATTGTGGTTTGAAGAGGAAAGAAACAAAACAAACCACAATTGAAAATCGATATAAGAAAGAACAGAAGAAGAAGGTATATAGGTACATTGTAAAGTGGTTTTACATGGCTAGCATTCTATTTAATACTATCACCCTCGATAGTTTTGCATGTATTGTCAAGACAATTAGGCAATGTGGGCCAAGACTTGATCCTCCTAAATTATATGAGATTAGGCAAGCCCTTATTAAAGGATGCTTTATCCGATGTTAACAAATTTTGATTTCTCAAAGAGAACAGTGGGAGAAGTATGCTGCAACTGTTATGTGTGATGGATGGTCTAATAGGAAGTCAAGGGAATTTATTAATTTTTTTAGTTAACTGTCCAACATGTACTTTTTCTGTCAAGTTTGTTGATGCATCAGAGAAGTCACATGTGGCATCATGTGACTTCATAGATGAGATTGTAGAATTTGTTGGAGAGAAACATGTGGTACAAATTGTCATTGAAAATGGTGCCAATTATGTTACAGTTGGGCATTTTTTCACTTTGAAGAGGATGTATATGTTGTGGACTCCTTGTGCAGCTCATTGTATTAATCTCATGCTTAGAGAAATGAGTATAATATCAATATTTAGTGGGGTGACTTCAAAAGCTATGTTTGTTGTTAGATTTATTTATTACACACCATAGTCCTTAGCATGGTGAGAAGTTTTACAAAGAAGAGAGATATAATGAAACCGGGTGTCACTAGATTGCCACATCATTTCTCATTCTTCAAAGCATATGCAAGCAAAAATATGCCTTGAGGACCATGTTTGCTTCGAACTATTGGAGTAAAAGTAAGTGGTCAAAGCATTGGGATGGGAGAAAGGCTGAACAAATTATTCTCAATACATCTTTTTGGGATCAGATATATCATACATTGGAGGTGGCTAGCCCTTTAGTGAGAATGTTTCGATTGGTTGATGGTGAAGTGAAGCCCGCCATGGGCTATATACATGAGGCAATGACTAGGGCAAAGGGAGACATAAAATCTCTTTAAAGGATGATGAACAGAAATGTAAGGAAATACTTGGAATTATTGATAGGAGATGGGATAACCAGCTTCACAGGCACCTACATTCAACCGGTTAATTTCTAAATCCATCTCTTCACTACAAGCACCCAGCCATTGAGTCTGATTGTGTAATACATAGCGGGTTCTTAAATATGTTTGAAAGGTCGGTCCCTGATAAAGATATCCAAGATGAGATCCAGAGCCAAGAATTGATCAAGTTCAAGTTAGCACTGGGAAACTTTGGGAAACAGATTGCTACTCGAAACAGGGACACTATAAATCCAAGTAAAGGACAAACGTGCCCTTTTAATTTCCATTTTGTTTTCTTTACAGTTTTTTACTTGTATAATGTATAGTTCTATTTATATAAATAATTAAATATCTATCTAAATTATGAAATGTTATACAGCTGCATGGTGGGCATTATATAGAAGTGAGACACCAAATCTACAACGACTCACTATTCAAGTGTTGAGTCTCACATGTAGCTCATTTGGTTGCAAACGCAATTGGAGTGCATTTGAATATGTAAGTCCTTAATCCATATTTCTAGGATTTCAATTTGCAATTTTCTAATAACTAACTTATCTAAGAAGTGTAAAAGTAGGAACAAGAAAATAACATATGTTGCTTTTGCTTGTTTCCTTGTTTACCATAGCTCAATACCAAAAAAGAAATAGGTTGGAGCAGAAGAAGTTGAATGATTTGGTTTATGCGCAGTATAATGAGCCGCTTAGGGAGAGGTATCACAAACGCATGGATCTCAACCTAATTCAATTGTATAAATTTGATAGCGATTGTACAAGTGAGTGGGCCATGGATCCACGAGTAGAGCTAGTGCTTGAGGGTGAGGATCTTACTTGGCTTGATGTCGATCTAGCCACAGGGGCTAATGAAGAAGAACAGCCTAACACTAGAGCACAAAGGGGTACAACTAGGTCCAGTCGCACATCAACTCCATCGGTCGAGGGGGAGGCGGACTTAGAGGAGGCCGAGGAAGAAGAAAAATATGTGGAGGTCGTCGATGATGATAGTGATGATGATGATGCACATGGAGATGCATAAATAATTTGTCTAATTAAGATTTGAAATTTAGAGTCTCATGACTTTCAAAATGATGATCATTTGACTTGACTTTTGAACTCTTTAATCTTCATAGATTTTTAGTGTGTATTTTGTAATTTTAAAGTTTGTAATTGCAAATTTGTGATTAGGGTTTAGATATTGTTGTCATTTCCTTTCTTGAACCATGATATCTTGTAGGGCTTTGGATCAGTGTTTTAAAATGCAGAAAGGGAAAATGGATGAGAGGTGATGGGGTTGTGTTGGTATGGAGAGAGAGAAAGAGACAAGGGTAGAGGATCGAAAGCGGTGGGGCAGGGACTTAGGGAGAGTGGTTCAAGCGGGCGTAGGTTTTGAGATGGTCCGCGGTGATGGGGTTGGGTCCGTACGGGCCAAGAGAGAGGGTTATGGAGTGTTTCAGTGGAGTGGTGGGTTTTGAGATGTTGAATGAAGCACGTAAAACGTATTCGGTCCATGACCTCAAGTTTTATGCAGTGTTGCATGCCTTGTGCTAGTGGAGGCACTACCTGATCCATATGGAATTTATTGATCTATACTCGGATCATGAAGAACTCCAGTACTTGAATTCCCAAAAGAAGTTGAATGCACAGCACGCTAAGTGGACACCTAACCTTCCTATTAAAGCACAAGGCTGGAACCCAAAATAAGGCAACTGATGCTTAAAGTAGAAGAGTAGCATTGTTTGGAACTTTGTCTATGGAAGTGTTGGGATTTGAAGTGATAAAAGACCAATATAAAGATGACCTAATTTTCAGCAAGGTCCTTGAAAGATGCGTTGATGGGTGAGACTCCATGAGTGAGTATCTCATGCATGATAGCTATTTATTTAAAGGTGTACGGTTATGCATACCTAATTGCTCCCTAAGGGAAGTGTATAATTATGGAGCGTCATGGTAGACGCTAAGATGGGTACTTTGGAAGGGACAAAACCACGACTATGGTTGAAGAAAAGTATTTTTGGGCATGCATAGGAAGCGATGTTGATCAAATTTGTGGCCTGATGACGAACATGTCAATTATCTACGGTCACTCACAAAATACATGTCTTTATATTCCCCTCCCTTTTCCAGATGCCCCATGGGTTGATATCTCTATGGACGTTGTACTTGGACTTCCACATACCATACGAGGTATGGACTCTATTTTTGTTGTTGTTGATCAATCTATCAAAATGATACATTTTATTCCTTGTAGAAAAACTATAGATTCTACACATTGTCAATCTCTTTTTCAAAGATATTGTGAGGCTACATGGCATTCCCAAGTATATTACATCTTATCGAGATACAAAGTTCTTAAGTCATTTTTGGCATACTTTGTGGACGCGCCTGAGAACCAAACTTCAATTTTATAGCACTTGTCATCCTCAAATAGATTGGCAAACTGAAGTAATGAATAGGAGCCTCAGTAACATTTTGAGGAGTATTGTTGGTGATAATATATCTTAGTGGGACCTCACTTTGCCATAGGTTGAGTTTGCTTACAACAGTTCAATGAATCGGTCTATAGGAAAATCACCATTTAAGATTGTTAATGGGCGGACTCCTAATCATGTGCTTGACCTAATGCCATTACCCATGTCAGCCAAGATAAGTGATGATGCATTGCTGAGCAATTGAGGAAAGCAATACAAAGTATCGAAAAGCCTCAAATGAACATAGAAGAGAAGATGGTCAAGGAGGGTGACTTAATAATAGTATATTAGCGAAAGGAGACGTTTCCATTAGGGACATATAATAAGCTCAAGTCCAAGGAGGTGGGCCATTGCCTAATTTCAAAGAAATATGAAAATAATGCATATGAGGTGGAATTACTAAAGGCATTGGATATCTCCCCGATATTTCATATAGTTTATTTATTTTAATTCATGGAGACCCTCTAAAAGTCCAAGAAGAAGTAATTGTTGATATGATAAAGCAATTGCTGAGAAAGAAAGAAGAGGAAACTGAGCACGTTTTGAAGACGGGAAACTTTTAAATTCGAAAGGGTTCCTATCGCCAACATCTGGTCAAATGGACGGGTAGGCCATATTCTGATAGTATGTAGATTTCTGAGAAAGAGTTCAAAAGGGTGGATGCAGATTTATACTACCTCTATGTTGAAATTAACTCGTCGGAGTCGAGTTCCTTTCAACCAAGGGAAATGATGCAACCATGCCTCAGCCAATAGTCTGTGGCTGAGCAAAGAAGGGTTGTAGAACCAAGGGAAAAGAAAGGGGCAATCATATAATAAGGGGAAGTTTTTGAGTTTTATTTATTTATTTCATTAGAGACAAGTTTAGTCATTTATATTTAAATTAAAAATGGAAGGAATTGCGGCAAGGTAAAAAATATACATAAAAAAAAGAGTAAAGAGGAAACCTCACCTTTTCGAGGTTGGTCTAAAAATCCAAAATTCAGTGGCCAAAGCTCGAGGAGGCAAAGGAAACCGAAACAAGGTTCTTTGCTGCAGCCTACGGTTGCGACACCAAGCGTCAGACTAGGATTCCTCGCCTTGCTAAGAAATCAGAGAGAAATTGCTAAGAGAGGGTTGAAACCCTGGATCTTTGAAGGGGCCAAAAAGAATGGAAAAGAACCATGGAACCCAAAGGCTCGAACCTTGAGGAGGGAACAAACTTCTGGCGAAATTCCCGAAAGCAACAGGGAATCTCAAATACCCAGAACACTCGCTGGAAGTTGTAGAGAGTTGAACGAACTTGGTCTTAAGGAAGAAGAGGAAGGTAGAAGGAGAAGATGAGAAGATAAGAGATGGAAACTGAAGGTCGGGTGACTGATAGGACACCCTCACCTCGAGCCTCATAATCATGATGTGCGGCATAAAGACTGAAATTGCACAATCCAACAAAGTTGTGGTAGGAATATTGAGAAGAAGTATCCATGGTAAGCTTGTCGAAAATACCGTGGAGGTATAACCTACCGAATTCAGAACTAAAACCCTCATACTACCAAGGATTGTTGGTCAAGTAATGAAATGTCACATAAGGTAGTTGTGGAGATGTTACATACGAATGGTATAGTATATCCTCTCATCAAATGTACCAGATGGGTTTATTGAGATTGATAATGTTTAGATGTGTGTCATTTATATTAGTGCTATCCTCTACTAGATCAAGTTCTTCTATTTTATGTGGCTGCAACCTATGACACCTTCAAATTGGTACAGAATTAAAGATTCTTCAGTTTGCAACAAGTGACAGTCATAGCAGCACCAACAGCTACAAAAATCGAAGTATCAAACAATACCAGTTCTCACAAGCTCCAAAACGGCATAAGAAGTGATGACTGCTGTAAAATCAGCAGCAAATCGAGCATATCACAGTTGTATATTGTAGCCAACACAAACACTCAAGTGAAACTCTATCAAACAAAGTCTAAAGAGGTCTTTATTAACAGGAAATGCAGCAACAATCAAACACAACTCTCAAGGACATAAACTTAACAAAATATGAGCAAACAGTCATCCCAACACAAGTTCTATCATGCGCATCAAGCTTGACATTCTCTGATGATCATAAGAAGACCATGAGCTCACTGTTGTAACAACAACTATCACAGAATGCTGCAAAGCAACAGTGCCTAAAAAACTTTAGTAATGCGCGGCACAAGAACGCAGTTTGTGCTCTACACGCACTGACCAACTCACAAATGAACAAATAAGACCATGAACAAACTGTTATGGGAGCAACAACAGTTGCAGAATGCAGCTGAAACAAAGTGCTTAAAAAAACTTGTGGAATGTACAGCCCAAAAGCACAACTTATGCCCTACTCACACCAACTACATGAACACCAAACTTTGAACTTTGAACTTACGAATTCATTGTCATTTGAAAGAAAAAGACACCAAAAGACAATCAACCAGCGAAAGAAAGATTAAATACAGCTATCTCACTAACCACAACCACTCAAAATGAGAAAGCCAGCAATTATTACAGTAAAAAGCATGAAACCACCCAATTGAGCTTTTCTAACCTTTTTCATGAAAACCAAACAATGCAAGGATTGAATTCATTCATAAGAGAAGAAACCAGAAACCATGAATGCATAAACGAATAAACAAGAAATCAGAAACCATTCTAAAGAAAGAGAGTTCACAAACATTAACCCCAAACCATACTAACATCAGCTTAGAATTTTCACTGTCTCAATTTTCATCAACTCCAAATCAATTGTCTTGGTACTTCAAGAAAATTCTAATTTTTTAAGTTAAATTAATCCATAGAAACCCAATATGTGAATTTATAATAAAAAAAGTCCCAATAAAAAAAAAATTAAAGATTCACAACAGGAAGAACCTGCACTTCATAACAGTGGCGAACCAGTGGCTATGGTTTTTCTACACTCCTAAGTTTAACCCCATCAACAGTGAGGAACCAGTGGCCATCGTTTTTCCACAATCCTAAGTTTAACATACACTCCCCCAATAAACAAAAGTAAAAAAAATTCAAGCAAAATGATGCAGCAAGATGGTTGCGACCTTGGAAAAAGTAGAGCAATAATGCTTGCAACCTCAGTAGACGAGTACAAGTAAAAGAATAGAAATGCAATTAATAAAAACAGGGTAGTAACATGAGATTCCACAAATCGGAAAGAGAGGAACCAATAACAAAGAACTAGAAACCAAGTGATTACAAGGGCAGAAGATAAAACTCGATTACCTGAAGCTGCCTTATCATGTGAACATCCTCTCTATCTGCTCTCCAAACAAACTCCCCTGCTTCAATTTGTCTTTCAATTTCATCAAGACCATGAAGTATGCTATCCTTATCACTGGCACTCATCAAACTCTGTAAAAACAAAGGAATGTAAATAAAAATTTAAATAAAAAACTTAAATTAAATATTCATTGATAAATTGGAGGGATCAATTCCTAATCCTACTCATCAATACATACTTGCACACCACCAAAGCTCTCTAATTCATAATTTTCTTTGTTATCAAGGTGGACAACGATGTATACAATTCATATTTGTGTAACATAATCCCCCCTTTAACAAAATTATGCCTTACAAAATACAAATGAATTAATAAAGTAATAATCAGATATATGCACTCCATTATAACTTCTGCACTATGGATTTAAATAACCATCCAGACTTCACAAATGACGCTGAAGCCCGCGAATTGGGGTAAAAGGGTCAGCGCCATGCCTAAATATATTGATACCCAAAAAATGAGTAAACCCTCCAACAGATCTACAGAATGCCCAAACAAACACTGAAAAACAGATATTTTTTTCACCATTTCTACTCACGCATTTGATTCTAGGAAAACCCTCCAAAAACATCATCAAAACCCTAACCCTGACATTTTATTCATTGCGTCTACTCGAAATACAGTAAATGGGCGAAAAAATCCAGTTCTTTGTCATACCTGGTGATGCAAAACTGAATAAAAGAAACGTTGAAAAGCAAGTTACGTTGAAAAGCAAGTTTCGCCCCTGCAAAAAATGGCCCAACAATGGAGCCCAAATTGCTGCTGTGAAGATGGCGCTTTTTTTTTATGGCTTCTGAGCTTCTGATGGTTAAGATGGCAGGGAGAATGGAGCACAAGAGCTTCACGACTGATGCAAAATGGCGGCCAACGTTCAGGAAGAGAGAGACTAAGAGGTGTAGAAGAAGTGCGCAACGGGTGGCGTCAATACTTACGGCCACCAGTGGTTTAAAAAAATGGATCGGTGTTCCTGATTGGGACCCAAAAACCCATCCAGATCGGTAAATCGGTTTTGGATTGAAAATTGGTCAAATCGATCAAATTTGGTTTTAAAAAAATTTCAAAAAAAAATTAAAAATTATTATAGATATTGATTTTTAGGAATCCAATAGAAAACGATAGTACTACATTAAAAAATTTTGCTTTTGTATCAACATGCGAATATTGAGATGTTCTTTCCCTGTATGAAGATTATCATCAAACATTTATTCAATATTAACTAATATAATATTATATATTGAAATTAAAATTATTCGTTTGTATTTTTTTATTTTATCATCATTTTACTATACAAATAAAAATAAATTTGAAATTTACCTTATAATATCATCTAATTTAAAAATCTAATTTACAGCTATAACAAAAAATAATACATTGCATAATTTATAATATAAATAAACTAGTAAATAAAATATAATATTTGATTATCATTGTAATTAGTATAATTATTAATTATAATATTATAATGAACAAAATCTATATAAGGATGCAACCTTATAATGCATAACTACGGATGCACCTCAAAATTCCATTGAAGAATGTAGTTTTAATGTTGAAAAACCCTTTGATTGATCATCTTGACATCGAGATGTATGACCATGAAAAATAAAAAGATTTCAAGTCTCAGAAATAGTGCATTTTACAACATATTATCTATACCATCCATTTTCAAGATTTTCATATGTTTATAGATCTACTGGATTTTAATCATTTTTTAAATTTAAAATTTTATAATTAGATATAAAAATAGATTTTGAAATAATCCTAAGAACATTTTACATTAAAATTATATACCATAGTAAAATTTGAAGGTGCACCAAACCTCTACAGCCACGGATGCATCTGCATGCCAACTGCAACCTATTATAATCAACGTGATTCAAAAAACAAGGGTATGACCCTTACAGATAAATAAATCTAATGTATAATAATTAGCGTTGATAGAAATATAGAATTTAGTAGCATAAATTTGCAATCATATCTTAATAAAATAAATAAATAAAGAAATCCATCTTTGCAATGTGGGATAATTGATAAAGCAACTTGAACTAAAATCTAAAGTAGCATGAGCTAAAGTTATTTTTTCTCTTAAAATATCATATAAACTAGTATTTTTTTTAATATTCAATAAATCAGTATTATTATTATTATTATTATTTAATATCCTATAAGCTAGTACTAATTTTTTAATCCCAATTAGCTAATATTTTAATTTTAGTCATTGTTTTTATTTTTAGAGCAAATAAATTTAAATTTTTTTGGTGAAGGATATGGGTGGTGGGCCCTATCAACTAATTATTATTTTTAATAATTGTCTTCCTCTTTGAATTAATATTTAAAGGCCACCATGTTATAAAACATATATATATAATTATATCATTTATTTCTTAGTAAAGAGCTGGTCCCAGCCTTTTAAACCTCGCCTTCAATATGGTAGTGATAAACTAATGCCATGAGTGAGAGAAAAAAAACCCAAGCTCTCAGGCCTTTATGCCATTTATTATATCTGAGAGAGAGAAAAGCGAACCCTGCCGGCCTCCATTAGTTGTCCCACATAGAACAAAGATAGAGGGCTGTTTTTATAGAAATTACAAAAATATTCTTTTGATTTAAAAAATTACAAAAATACCCTCTGGATTTTGAAAAAAAAGTGTGATGATTGGATCTCACTTTATGGTTGGATTCGAAACAGTCATTCGATACGGATCACCCGATTTGGATTGGATCGGTGATTTTTTCAACATTACCTCGTATAGTAAAAAACATGTTTACATGTAATCCAATTTTTTTTTTTTGGATTTCTTTTAGGGAAAAGTTTACCTAGAGGAGAGGCTCTAAACCATCAAATTTGAGCCTATCTCAAAAATTTAACTAGAAGAGTTTGTCTAGATGCTCAAATATCTTTAAATTGATATCTCCACATCAAGATGTATAAACATGAGAAAAAAAATAGATTTCAAGTATTGAAAATATTGTATTTTATAATTCATTTTTGGACTGTCAATTTTCAAGATTTTCATAGATCGGTCGATCTACACTATTTTTAAAGCTTTAAACTTTATAAATAAATATGCAAATATATTTTAAAGCTATCACAAACATTCCCAGTAGTGAAACCGCCTTTCTCGACACTATTTGAAAGTGTGCTCTAATTTGATTGTTTAGAATCTCAGCTCTATATAAACTTTTCCCTTTTTTTATTCTGATTTTAAGTCTTTTTGGGGATAAAAAAAACACATTTTGATCAATACTGTCACGCCAAATAACCTCTCACCTACAAAACCAGTATAAACAAAAACTGGATGTTATGGTTTTTGAATTTGAAAGAAACTTTTCCTATGTTTGAGTTAAGCCGCAGATTTTGGGGAGAAGTTTTATCAGTTTATTTGGGAACACGAGGATGCTTATCCAAGCACGCGTGTTTAGCCTATGGTGCATGAAAAAAATAAGATAGGTGAAAAAAGCATGAAGAAAAGATATCTACATGAAAATTGATAACCAGGAGCTTTACTCATGGATTTTGTTAGGACTAAAATCCCTTACAATTTATTCAAAAAAAAAAGAGAAAAAAAGAAAGAAGGAAATATCTTAAAGTCTAATAGCTCCTGTTTTGGCTGATATCGCATTAATCGTAGATGCAAATGACTTTTGAAATTCTTGCCACTTTCCTTTGAACCTGTGGCAATGTCCTTTTTGCATAGTTGGCCTCTCCTTCGTAATAATCGGCCAAGCATTAGTAATGATCCACCTCTCTATAAAGCTTTTTCACTAATTCTTAAAGATGAGAAAATTCATCAGGATCAGGGTTCCCTTTGCTTTCAATATCTAAGATAGCATCATGAGCTACCTATAGACACCCCATTCCCGATCGAGGAAGCTTTAGAAGATGGAATATCCCAGGCAAGCTACCCTAGAACTTGAACCATTCACACCCGTTCTTGATCTAACCATAAACCATCCCTTACGAACCTAAATCTCTCGGTAGAGATCGTATTATTGAAGAATGCCGGTGAAGAATGAACAAGGTAGATCATAACTAAGAACTACCAAGTTGGAAGCAGTCCAGAAGCATGAAGTTCTGACACCAATGCCAACACAAGAAACCTACCTGACACTCCAGACAAACACGACGACATGCAAGAAAAGGAAAAAACGAATGCTATTGTCAATGGTGTCAGCACCATTGACATTAGCGTTATGCTTCTGACAGACAAAGATAGATACAACTTGGATATACTGACCTGTGTCACATGTCAATATGGGCCGACATGTGTCGGCAAGGACTAACATGTCAAGTGTCAATACGGAAGGTCGTGCCACTATCAGATTCGTCAAACGAAATGTCACTTGAGCCATTAATCATACAATGGCGTCCAAATGGTCGACTGGCATCAACGACACTGGGAATGGCATTAATGACAGTCGAATTGGTGCATAAATCTTATTGGCCAGTTGGTTGTACAAAACAATACCCAAAAACCGATACTTGGCAATTTATGTCAGAAAGTGGTTCCAAATGTCTCCAACGACACTGCCAACGTTGTTGGGCCTCTAACACCGTCCTACAAAATTGTACTCGGGCCAGAATCATGTAATTTTGGAGCATTTAATTGAGTTGACAATAATTAATGCTAGTTGGACGCCATTGCCAGCAGCGCCGAAGTCATTGCAAGTGACGGCCCAGATTGCATAAAAAACATTCAAAGATGATCATGGAATTATTTTGGTTATAAATAAGGCACTCCTCCTCAAGCAAAAGGTCATAAATTTTCATAAATTGTGCATAAGCTCTGTCAGATTAGACTCTGTACCTATCTAACCCCAAGAAACAAACCCGTACCTCATATCTTAAATCTTAGAAATCTTACCCAACTCAATCCAAGCTGAAGGCGATTCGGATAATCAGACTTTTCGGATCCTCTTCCACCCATAGCTTTATTTGATAAAAACCTGAAGGACCATAACTAGCCATGCAATTGTCAAACTTTGAACCGACACCGACTTCGGGCACTAGGCCTAGGGGTCCGATCTAAGGTATCATTTTTCTTCTTGTTTTTTGTTTCATTAGTGGCATTTATAAGCTTTCTTTAGCTTCCTTGTGAATATTTTCTAACTTTTCTTGGTTTTAAAAGCTCTTCATAGAATCCCCATTGTTTTCATTAAACATTTTGAAATTTCTTTCGAACTCCAAGGCTAAGATGTGTGGGAAGTTGGTTTTGGCAGTCCGACTGAGAGAAGATCTTGTGACTTGACTCTTGGTCGAAACGTAATTTGATGGGACTATTTTCATGACCAACTCATTTTGACAAGTTTACGCCCAAAACCAAGGCCATGACCAAGTTCCTTGCCCGCATTTTTGAGTATAAACACTTTCTCCTCAAATTTATTAGAAGAAGAAGAGGTTCGTGCAAAAATAGTTGGCTGCGAGCCCGAGACCTTATCTATTGAGGGTTTGAAGAATGTTATAACTAATCTCCATGGCCAATACAGCTGAGGTATTGAGAGTTCGTCCTCTGCTTGAAATTTCGTTTTTCCTGATCGCAAAAGGAGAGGATAGGGATCTATAATAATAGGGGACCAAAGAGGATAGGCTATGAGGATTCACCGTAGGAGATGAGTTCATTTCAAGTTAAAGATGTTTTGTATATAACATCAAGGAGAAGATGAGATAACTCCCTTTGGAGAATGCGATATTGACATTTGAAAACTATGCGAGTGGTCATAAATATGGGATGACGAGTATTAATCTACTCATGAACCAAGACTCCTAAAATGAAGGGGCAGTCTTGAAGGTTGTGAAACATGCATGCATGGGATGATGAACATAAAGAAGAGAGATACTGGATGTCGGCAATATCACCCAAAATGATTGGATGTCGCATGCTATTGTGATCTCCCGCACATGCAGTGCGCATGGTGGCTTTGCTAAGTGTATTTTTAGTCAAAATACAAGGTTAAGTACGCTTGGAGAAATTTAATACAAGCCTGAAAGGTATAATGCATGAAATAAATATTGAACAGATGTCAGATCTATATATCTTGGTAGACAGTGAGTCACTATACAAACCGAACAGATATGATTCTTAAAAAAAATATTTGTGAGGCATAGTCCTAGGAAGATGGGGGAGTACGATGTGCCTAAAATTATGAGACCCCAATACGCCTTAAGAGTCCTGGTCTTTGGTCAATTTATGCACCTTAGCTAACGACCAACGATAGCCAAGGAAATGAAACCATCTCAATTCGAGACACCCTTTGGGTCATGTATTTTTAAGGCCACAATATGCCTTTATACACAATATTGGAAGAGTTTGAATATGGTACGATACACTTTCAAACTCATCATTGGTCAAATATGTGCATTTTTGGCTAATGACCAATCGAAAAGACTATCAAGCCATCTCAATTTTAGAAACGCTCGGGGTCATATATCACCGAGGCCACAATCTGCCTCTCCACGTAATATTGGAAGAGTTTGGATACGGTACAATATACTTTCAAACACGTTGTAAATCAAATATGTGCAATTTGGCTAACAATTGGCCATAAAAGATCATCAAGTTACCTCAATTTGAGAAAAGATCTGCGTCATATATCCTCAAGGCCAGAATATGCCTCTCACACAATATTAGAAAAGTTTTGATATGGTACAATACGTCTTTCAATCCGTTGTCTGCCAAATGAATATTTGGCAATCGGATCATAAGCAAACATCATCATGTGATATCACATTGAGACGTGCCATTGCATATATATTTAGTGAGGACTCATATGCATCTAGTCCATGAATCATTCAAAATGAACTCATTTGTTTCATCGTCCATAATTCGTTGGTGGCCATAATATGCTTTGATTGATGACCCTAAACATGATATTTTGGAAATTAATTCGAAACATTTGAGAAATCATATTTGAGGCATCCAATCCCTCATCTCAAAGGTTTAGGCCATTTGGAGATGGATTAGCCATCGGCAACCAAATCTTTATACATCGTTAGCCAGTCAGATAACCAAGATATCCTCCGATCACTTGAAATTATCTTAATCTAAAGGAAGTTTTCTCAGGGGATCTGGACCATTTGATTCCCAACTCAATGCCCTATTCGCCATATAAGTGCGGCATCCTATCAATCTCTCATGTGAGAGTCACAAGCTCTACAACAATATCCATAAAACATCTGTGCAAAATCTTGACCGCAACTACATGATTTCTCCTAAAGTATGAACAATCTTGAGCCCAAATTTTATGAAAATATGTGTCATAGTCCCCTCTACAAAATTATCATACTCCCAGGGTCTATAATTCCTAGTGGTTGAGCTTGCAATCTTTAGATCTGTTGTTGCAATGCAGAAATGCATTCACTTCGACGGATCACATCTCCCTTATGTATGATCCATTTGAGGAGAGGTTTAAACCGTTGTTTATGTATCTGAGTACTCTATCATTTCACAAAATTTCATGATGAAAAGTTTTGTCATCAAAGAGCGGCAATTGAAATACTCAGACATGTTGATATTGTCTTGCAAACTGGTAGACAATGAATAAGAATAACTATTTTCCATGATTTTGTCAAGGAATATCACGATGAATCTTGGTAGTTGCACACTCGAATTCTAAACGTCAGGACAAAATCAAGATCAAATAAGGACAAAAGTCATCCTTAAAGCTATATATAAGTGCTTTCAAATTTGAACAATGATATGAGTTTATCATTTCAAACCAAATCACGAGAGATGAGCAAATATGGTAAATGGTTTAGATATGCTTCATCAACCTTCATCCTCATCATGTCAAAAAATCTATTTAAATCCACTTCTCAATGAGACAGGGAAAGGACGAAATTCATATATACCCCCCTTTTTACATTTCCCATCTATTGTGCATGGTAGAGAGAGAAATGAGAGAGTGATTACATACGTATTGCATTGACAGTCAATAGACATGCCCCCAATAGCGTCATCATTTATTATTTGAGTGTGAAAATCATCAAAGAAAGCGAAAGTTGTTGATTATATGACTCACTTGAAGCCTCATTTTGAGGAGCAGATCCGTAAACAATACCCCTGCTTATAGTCAGGTATACAGGCCCTATACACCCCCTTGGTATTGATATTCTCTATTTGTCAGTGTATTTTCTTTTTAGATATGTGAGTGTATCGGCTTTAAGACTCAAAACAAGGGTGTTGGACCCTATAGAGAGGGTAGATATAAGTTGTAACAAGAATCAGAAGTTCTTGGAATTACTCACGTACCCAGTATATATGTAAAGACCCTTCTTTCCGTCAAACGAAACTTAAGGGCGAATTTGGCCTCGGTTGTATTTATTCTTGTAGTCTATATCTCTGATATGGAGTCATAATATCATAAAGATTTTTCTAACACATTTTCATGCGACTATGTAATAGAAAGCTATCATCATTATGCTGACGCCCGTGGTACCAATGCTGGGGTAGCAATTAGCAACGCCCAAATCAATCCTGAACGGGTGCTACTAGTAGCAACGACCAACGCTGCCACCAGTGTCAGCTATCATTTGACGCATGCCACCGCCCAAAATCACATCGTTCGTAATGAAGAGGTACCATATTACATTACCCATAATCATGCCCCACCAATACCATCACTAACATATCAAGTTTTAAATAATTTGATGGCTCCAAAGCTGAGCATCGCAAGTAGCAACGTCAGCGTGGTTACCGGCGGCATTGAAAATGGACGGCCCAGATTCAATAATGAATTGGTGACATTGTTCAATGGGAACCTAGTCTATATAAATAGGGGATGACCTCCATCCCCATTTTCTGGACCGGATTCTTAACCCTCAAGCGAGATTCTGCTGGAATGGATACTAACTTTGAGCCCCCCTAGTATATTAGAACCCAAATCCTAGTACATCTGATCCATATCCTAATATCCTCAAACACCCCTAAGCTCATTTTATACAAATTGCCGCATCAAACCTGATCTTGAACTGGCACCGACTCTAGGTGTCGGGCTTGGGGATCTAGCTTGAGGTTCGCCCCCTTTCTTTCCTTTTCATTTTGTTTTCTCGTCTATTTCTAAAACTGTTTTTCAATCTCACCTTTTTTTATACGATAGCCCCCTTTTCAAAACTTTCCCACAATTTTTATTTCACCATTTCACAAACTGGTACTGCCGATAATCTGTACAGGGGCGATCATGTGGACAGTCTCTTGCCCCTGATTACAATACGACAGAACCCCTTTATCTACCACTGATCAACGAATTTAAGCCGAAAAACTAGGCGAAGGTTACATTCCCTCAATCTTGAGGCACATGTATTAATTTACTCTTTGCTAAGCATGTTTGTTTTGAGTTGGTCTTTGAATATGTGCATAACTAATCATCTTTGTTCATGTGAAAAGCAAAGTGGCTGAATAGTGTCTTTCCCATCAGCCAATAGTATTTCCCCAATACCCTCTTTCTTTCTTCTTTTTGTTATTTTTTATTTTTTGAACTTCAACAAAATTTCATTGAAAAAATAAAATAGATTATATCAGTGGACAAAAGGAAAAGAAAAACACGAAATTACTTTCAAAAGAAAATGAGAGGGCATTTATAAAAATGATACAGCTTCAAACCCGCCTTTTTATTGTACCCCTCCCACCCTATTCTCTTCTTCCCTTTCAAGATTCAGTCATGGGTTGCTCCTTTCTCTCTCGTTCTTTCCATTTGCAGCCGTGATAGATTTAATATATGACATGCTTCAACTTTCAAGGTTAAGCCTTTGCATATTTCTTGAATGTATGCTCAAATGTTCCATAGGTTAGGCATGTGCATTGTTCGTGATTGTATGCTCAAATGTTCCCTGATGATGTATATCAGTGTTTAAAAAATCAGTGATCCAATCTAGAATTAGGTGATCTGGATAAGGTATCGGCTGTAACATTTCAAATCCGACCATAAAATGGGATCCGGAAGTGACATCCGAACGTGTCACTACAGTGAATCGGTATTATGATGTCATGAGCCGATGGACTTGGTACAACGTCACGGGAGGAGGAATCACTACAGTAAACCGGAAGTTTGAATAATTTTCATATAAAAAATCTACAATGGGGCACCCCACGTGGGTCATCATTACAATTGCAACTAACCACCCCAACCCTCACGCCATGCTTACCTTACATGCACCGAATCCTTGGATGTGGGATTATTTATAGCCTTCTACATTTCCAAAGCAAGTTCGTCATATTTCAATGCATACATAGGGTTGTACTTTCGTCTATGCATAAGTTTGATTGGTTCTATTTCTCTCTTACTTATATTCGTCCAAATAATCTACAAAATAGAATTTATTTATTTTTTAGATTAATTATATTTTTTATAATAAAAAAATAAAAGTATATATAGTTAAATTTTAATTAGATATAATTAAAAGGAAATTCTATTTAATTAAATTAAAAAATTTAGTATACTTATATTTAAATTATTATTGTTTATTTATCTTAATAACTTGTCAAACTTATGTCAATATAATCATGTGAATATAATTGCATTAAAATTTATTAGAGGTTTTATTTTTACTTTTAATCATATGATATGGAAGCATTTTTTAATAACTTTTTAAACATATTTATTATAATATTAATAATTATACATTGATTGTCAAATCTTGTATTTTATTTATTAATTTATTTGTATTATAAATTATGTAATTTATTATTTTTTGTTATAGTTGTAAATAACATTTTTTTAAATTAGATGATATTATAAGATATTTTAGATTTGTTCTTATTTGTATAGTAAACTAATTATAAAATATAAATTTATAAACCAATAGTTTCAATTTTAGTACATAATATTACAGTTAGTTAGGTTGTTATAATTTTAGATGAGTAAAGAAAATTAAGAAATATTTGATACTTTGATGTGATACTAATTTTACTTCGTATAAGAATTGTTTTTTAATATTTTAATATGAAAGTATTTTCTAATATTTTTAAATTATTTTGATACAATATTATAAGACCATATTATTATTAATAATTATACAAACATCCAATCAAGAAAACAGTGTCTCAGTATTCACTTATTTTTACAAAATAATAAAAGTACATGTCACGCCCCAAGAATTTACAATGCTGATATTCTTGAGATGTGACAGTCAAAACATATATACATATCTTGATATGACAAATTTACAGTGGCGAATTCTTACAAAGTAACAAAAGAAAGTTTATGCACAACTACAATATCTTTCAGAGTTGATCCTGACGAGCACTCAAAATGAAACTGCAGTTATCCTGAAAAAATGTTTACCATAATTTGATGAGTTTGGCTACTCAGTAAGTGATCATCATAATCCTAAAAAATAATCATGGTTGAAAGATATCAATATTTTAAAAAAAGGAGATCTATTAGCAAAAATGCATTAACATTTTCACTTTAAAAAATGCATAATTAAGTATAATTCAAATAATTGAAATGCGTATAACATTTTAACGGTAGTGCATAATTCAAAGGATTTCACAAAATACCCTACTGGCGCGTCCCAAGTAGGTCACCTATATACCCCATTAGCGTCCTGATGGGTCCACTTAATCCCTATCGACGTCCCAGATAGGTCCACTTAATCCATGCAGATCCACTTATACCTCACCGGCGTACCGGATGAGTCCACTTAATCCTTACCGGCGTACCGGATAGGTCCACTTATACATCATCGGCGAACCGGATGAGTCCACTTGCATACTTAAAGTATTTTTAAAGCTCTTTAAATATTCAAAAGCAACAATATCATGTACTCAACATATCACTGAAATTATTAATATGAATTTCATTGAAACCATTAATAACAGTCACTTTCAATAACATTTCAAAAATAACCAATCAAATATTTTGGGCTCAAATTTAGAAAGGTAGCAGTTCGTAAAGACACTTTAGCATAATTGCCAATCTAATATGTAAAGAAAAATTCTTATAGAAATTCAAGAACACATAATTATCACAATTTATGGGATGTTAATTTGCAAATAAACATTTCACAGACAATGCTATAATCAATTGCAAAATATCAGTTTTCAAATAATAAAGCAGTCATTTGTACATGAAATTTACAATGTCTAAATATTAAAAAACAGTAGAAAGAAATCTCACAGTTTTACTAAAAGAAGAAATATCACATTTATTTCTAATAATTTTACAGTATCTAAAATTTTATAACAATAGACAAGAAAAATAAATAAATTTATTTCTAAGAATTTACAGCATTTAAAATTTCTAACATAGATAAAATATCACAATTTCATTAAAAAGATTATTTTTCAAGATAATGAAATCACTTACCTAAAATATTTGTGAGGGAACTTCCGATAAAAATTCGGCTAGAGAGAGAAAGATCTCAAAAATATTCTAGGATGGGAGTCCTCGCCTCTCCTATTTAAATTCTTAAGACACCTTATTATTTTATCTTATTAAGTTACACCTCATACATGAGGTGTAACAATTATATTACACCTGAACGTTTAAAGCCCACGTCCACTAAAGGACGTGGAAAAGCAGCAAAAAATTAAACCAAAAGCTTTTGAAAGTAGTGATGGTCCCTAAGGACCATCATGCTCATATAGACCATCACTTATTAAAAGTTTCTTCTTTTTTTTTTTTTTTTAAAGTTTAAGGATTGTTACATTCTTCCCCACTTAAAGAAATTTAGTCCCCTAAATTTGTGTACCTTAGTGCTCTGATACTATAATTGTCACGCCTCAAGAATTTACAATACTGATATTCTTGAGATGTGATAGTCAAAACATATATACATTTCTTGATAAGACAAATTTACAGTGGCGAATTCTTACAAAGTAACAAAAAAAAGTTTAAGCACAACTACAATATCTTCCAGAGTTGATCCTGGCGAGCACTCAAAATGAAACTGCAATTATCTTGAAAAAATGTTTACCATAATTTGATGAGTTTGGCTACTCAGTAAGTGATCATCATAATCCTAAAAATAACATGGTTGAAAGATATCAATATTTTTAACAAAAGAGATCTATTAACAAAAATGCATTAACAGTTTCACTTTAAAAAATACATAATTAAGTATAATTCGAATAATTGAAATGTGTATAACATTTTAACGACAGTGC
>NW_006499436.1:4186311-4198816 GCF_000471905.2 Amborella trichopoda
TTAATCCCTGCAAGTCCACTTATACCTCACTGGCGTACCGGATGAGTCCACTTAATCTCTACCAACGTACCGGATAGGTCCACTTATACCTCACCAGCGAACCAGATGAGTCCACTTGCATACTTAAAGTATTTCTAAAGCTCTTTAAACATTCGAAATCAACACTATCATATACTCAACATATCACTGAAATTATTAATATGAATTTCATTGAAACCATTAATAACAGTCACTTTCAATAACATTTCAAAAATAACCAATCAACTATTTTGGACTCAAATTTAGAAAGGTAGCAGTTCGTAAAGACATTTTAGCATTATTGCCAATCTAACATGTATAGAAAAATTCTTATAGAAATTTAAGAACACGGAATTATCACAATTAATGGGATGTTAATTTGCAAATAAACATTTTACAGACAATGCTATAATCAATTGCAAAATATCAGTTTTCAAATAATAAGGCAGTCATTTGTACATGAAATTTACAATGTCTAAATATTCAAAAACAGTGAAAAGAAATCTCACAGTTTTACTAAAAGCAGAAATATCACATTTATTTCTAACCATTTTACAGTATCTAAAATTTTCTAACAATAGACAAGAAAAATAAATAAATTTATTTCTAAGAATTTATAGCATTTAAAATTTCTAACATAGATAAAATATCACAATTTTATTAAAAAGATTATTTTTCAAGATAATGAAGTCACGTACCTAAAATATTTGAGAGGGAACTTCCGATAAAAATTCGCCTAGATAGAGAAAGATCTTAAAAATTTTCTAGGGTGGGAGTCATCGCCTCTCCTATTTAAATTCTTAAGACACCTTAATATTTTATCTTATTAAGTTACACCTCATACATGAGGTGTAACAATCATATTACACCTGAAGTTTAAAGCCCATGTCCACTAAAAGACGTGGCAAAGCAGCAAAAACTTAAATCAAAAGCTTTTGAAAGTAGTGATGGTCCCTAAGGACCATCACGCTTATATGGACTATCACTTATTAAAAGTTTTTTTTTTTTTGAAAGTTAAGGATTGTTACAGTACATAATGCATCATTTCTAATTATATTTAGAAACTTAAATAATACTATTTTTAGAGATTTATAGTGGTTTTTTGAAAAAAAAATTGAATTCTGCCGATTCTCCAATTGGATCTACCGATTTTTCGATCCGACACGAGTATGAGTGTGAACGATTCGAGTCACTGATCCGGTTTTTTAATCCGGTTTTTCAAACGTTGATGCTTACGATTGATAAATGAAGGTGATAAATGAAGGATAGGTGGATCAATGGATGGAGACATGCTCCCTTATTTGCTTTTCAATCAAATCAATTTTGAGATTCTAGGTGGTTTGGTTGCATGATCTTTGGTTTCTACGGTTTCCGTTTTTTTGGCCAGAAGACTACATAGAGGAGTATAATGTGCTCGAGTATAATGGGAGGATTTATAAATGAGTATAATGTCCTTGAGAATCATTTTTTTTTGGGCTCAATTTGTATTTTTTTTCCTTCTTCTAAATCGGAACTACTTCTCCTTTACAGAAATATTTTCCGATTCTTTATGACTATCATCTAAACTGCTTATTAGATGAAAATTGTTTTTCAGCATGATTTGTTTTGGGGCACAATTTGCGTTTTTTTTTCTTCTTCTGAATCGAAACTATTTATCTCATTTACAGGAATACTTTTCGATTCTGTATCACTATTATCTAAACTGATTATATTAGATGAAAATTGTTTTTTAGCATGTTAGAAAAAAGTTTATTTCTTGTATCAATATCTTCTTCCTTTATATAACTTGATTTTCAATATTCAATAATTTCTTTTATGGCTTCAAAATTTTTTGATTCATTATCTTCCAAAGCCAAAATTTCTATAGCCAAAATTCTGTTCCATAGAATAACCTTTTTACAGGTTCATATGGATTACTAGATTTGGATTTTGTTTTGCAAAGATGAATTTACCTTTGTAAGAAGATTTGTGAATCTTGGTTTAGATCAATATTTTTTATTGATTCTAAATTATCAATTTTTTTTTCAACTTGCATTATTTTACTTAATAATTGTTTATTATTTTCAAATTGCATTTTATGTTAGAATTTTTGGGAGTATAGAATGGAGAAAGAAGAAGAGAAAACATAGATAACACAAGATTTACGTGGTTCAGGCCGAAGCGTTACGTCTACGGATCCACTGCTATCTTCACTATTTTGAATAAATGTTTTACATCAATAAGTTCCTCTATATATAGAGGACAATCACATAAGTAGAGGACTCTAAGGATCTTTTCTCCAGAGGCTTCTCTGAAGATCTTCTCTCTTCAGAAGTTTTTTTTCTTTTTAGAAACTCTCCCTAAAAGCAAATGATCTTCTCTCTTCTTTTTCTTGTCTTCTCTGCAAAAAAAAGCTCACTATATTTTTCCCATTACACTAATAAACAACAAGCTATCGGAACATTTGGGATCGAGTAACGAAAAACTCGATCATCACACAAGATGGAGCAACGGAAAGCTCCATCATCAAACAAAATCAAGTAACAGAAAACTTGATCATCAACCAAGATTGAGAAATTCGATCATCACACATGAAGCACTTGAAGGAGCCAACAAAAATAAATAAAAAAATCTGAAACCTTTGAAACACTGCCATCTTTCTCGCTCCTCGAAAAGTTGCTGGTTTTCGACGTCCATGGCTACGTCTAGACACAAGTATAAACGTCCCCATACGGGTCCTGCCTGTACTCAGATGCATGCAGCCACACCTATTACTTCTCAATTCTATACACCATTGGGGTTGCACTTTAATGTGCCCAACCCTTCAGTAGTCGGACAAATTTGCCCCTCGTCTCAACTGGGCAACCTTGGTAACTTGCCTCTTAGTTGTCCTCCTTTGTCACTTCTGTAATTGAATCAACTTACCTACGAGCAACCATGGCGCTCCAAAATATTTGCAAAACACACGGAACAAGCACCGTCAGAAAGCAGAGTGCGGGGCTCTTTCTCCAAATATAGATAAATACGGAAAGCCACCAAAACACCATCAGTTTCAACAGATTTATACGAAAAGATACCACAGATATTAGATATGCAAGGAAAACACCAGAGAATTTGGAGGCCCACAACATGAACCAAACAAATCTCTCTCTCCATGTGAGAGCAAGCCAATTATCTCTCTGCACTTTTGTAAACTTTTTTTTTTTTGAGATCTCTAACCCTCTGGATTGATGAGAGGCCAATAGCAGCTGAATTCGATCTATCTCCTCCGTCTCTACAACTTGCACCTTCCTCTTTTTCTCTCTCCCGCTCTCTCTCTCTAACACGACCTCTCTCTTTCTTCTTCCATTCAACGGTTTGCTTTCTCAATCTCTGCCTCTCTAAGAGGATCTCGCAGTACAGAATCCATGCTTATAAAGGGCAAACCAGGAGTGGTTTTCTAACACCATGATGGAAGGCCCTAACACCATGATGGAAGTCCCCAAGAACTAGAAGCTAATAAGTAATGGCAGTAATGGCAATATGTACGAAGGCGAATTCCATCAAGGGAAGAGCTCAAGAAGTGGGGTTTATTACTATTATGGAAGTGAGGGATATGAAGGGGATTGGATTGATGGTAAGTATGATGGCTATGGAATTGAGACTTGGGCACGAGGGAACAGGTACCGAGGTCAGTATAGATAGGGAATGGGTATGAGACATGGATATGGAGTTTATAGGTTTTAAAAGGGAATAGTTATGCAGATGAATGGGCTAACGGACATAGCCATGGCTGTGGGGTTCAGTCCTGTGAGGATGGAAGCCGACAGAGATAACACAAGATTTAGACATAGCCAGATTTAGACAGCCATGGCTGTGGGGTTCAGTCCTCTGAGGATGGAAGCCGACAGAGATAAGATAACATTGTTCAGGCCGAAGCCTACGTGCACAGATCCAAAGCCCAAATACCTCTTCATTATTTTGGATAAATGCTTTATATCTATACGTTACCCTATATATAGAGGACAATCATACAAGTAGAGGAGATGATTATGGTATGATAACTTGATGACCAAATAATTTGGTCTATATTTTCTAGATATCTAACCTTATCAAGAGATATATACATATACATCCATAATGATGTATATCAATATGAACTTGAGATAGACATGTCCCACATTTTATATCCAACTATTACAGAGATCTACGAGTCCATTGAAACCGACATTACTTATAATATTATTTTTAGACGACTTATTAATATGTAAACTATTATCGAAATCAGATTCTTTCTGATCACTTTCACCGATTAGGTCAGCCATATGAGATTCCCTTTTGGCGCCTAAAGCCCTCCCTATGTAGTTCTCTCAGTAACTCTTGACAGTCCTTTTCCTTTAAACCCAATCTTGTGCAAAAACGGGATATGACTTATGAGGTAGAAATTACAAGGTGTATGGGTTTGAGAACTCATACAGTACTAACTGAGATAAAATACATAATCAAGTAAAATGAACAAAAACGAGTTGAAAATGAAAGTGAACCGAAATAAAAATGTACCTGAAAACTATGAACACGAACTTTCTAAAGGCTTTGATACCAATTAGGCAATGTCACCTAACCATGGGTGAAGTAGCAGCATAAACCATAGCAGTGAAGTAGCAGCATAAACACAACACAACTTTTCATTATTATTCCAATACGCAAATACCTAAGTTTTTTTGGGTATCGCTTAATCAATTTTGCTATTTTTGTTTTCTCAAAAATTGTAATTTCAACCGAACCATTTTCAAAAGCTTTAGCAAATGTGTTACCGCTAAAATGCTAAAAATGTCTTCTATTCCGAAATTTTAATTTAGACAATTTGTATAGTTCTTCTTTTTAATAATTTTTTATTGAGTAATAACACTATTTAGACCCTCTTTTTTAAAGTTATCACATGGATGTGGAACTTGGGTGAATGAGTTTATTGATAACTTTTTTTGAGATTTGTGTCAAAATTTAACGGTGATCTTTTGAGGTCTTTCTCACATGGGTGTGGGAGGGTCCCATAGTATCATTACTCTTTTTTATTTTTATATTTTGGATTTCATCAATTGTGAATTCTTCTTTAATCACATCTCCAAGTTTACTAACTTGTTGTTCTGCTTCTGTAGAAATTTCAAATAGTATTTCTTCATTCATCATAAAAACTAATTCCGAATCACTGTCTTTTGTTTCAGACTCAATTTCTATCTCGAATATTATCGATTCGCTATTAGAAATTTCTTCTCCAAATCAAAATTCAAAATTGTTTTCTTCGAGGATTTTTATCATTTTCTTGACATTTTTTCCTTTTTGATGACAATTTGGAGCTGTGTCCTTCGTTACATATGTAGGAACAACATTTTATTTTTGGATTATTTTATTTTTCTTAACAACATACCATTTTCTTTTATTAAAATTTTTTCTTTTATTCCACTTTTTCCATTTAAACTTTTTCTTCTTGAAATAGTTCTTTTGATAATTCTTTTCACATCCAAATTCGAAATTGTTTTTGAGAATTCGGTTTCAATCTTTCATCCAAAGTCATTTCTTGACTTGTTTTGATGCTTTTAGATTTAGGCAATGTTTTTGAAACAAAACTTATCCTGTTTCCTAGGGTAGCTTTTGTCGTAATCAGTTTCACAGATCTCGTCTCAAGGGACTGGCAATTTTAGGGAAAAATTGTTTTTTCCAGAAATCTGTTTTCACATCATCTAGCATTTGATACTATTTCTGGTATTCTTTTTTGCAAACAATTCAAAGTATTTGATTTTGCATAATTTTAATTTTGACAACCTTATTCGTCGACTTGTCAACAAAATTCTTCTTTTAAGATCTTTGTGAAATTCTTTAAGACATCTTCCAAGTTTCTATTATTATCTGAAACTAGGGTAGCCTTTCTACCTGTCCTTTTGTAGAATTTTCCCGTTTTCATAGGAATTCTAAGGTATCTCCTTACAATGTTCCAGCAATACTTCAAAATCTTAGAATTTCTTTAAATGTACTTTTGGAAAAAAAATTATATTTAAAGACGAGTCTTCCTGCAATTCCACAGTCAATGGCGTCATGGCACCATTCTTCATGATCTACATATATTAAAGTTTTTATATTGTTCCTAAGATCTTTATATAATCCCGAAAAGTACTGTTCTAATAGATTTGGTCATCATCTACTAGTTTAGAAAACTTTTAAAAAATCTCTTGAGGCAGGAGAGTTTTTGCCTTCTCATACAGACATATCATTTTTTTGTTTTCGAAGATAGGCTCATTAGATTGATTATCTATGAGATGGGCTACTTCAAAAAATGCATTGATTTTTCAAAAGTAAATTCTTCATTCCAATGCATATTTGTTTAATGGATATAAATATTTTTTCTTTTAGTTTTGAAAACTCTAGACTTTGATTTGCGATCAAATCCGATAATTTTTTTATATGTTTTCAAAATTTAGATAAGTTTACAAGTATATGTTTTCCATACCTCGTTCAATTCATTGTAAATATCATTGGGAATATTGAGATTTTTATAAAACTGGATGCCTACTTGGTATCTACTAGATAAGACTGTTGTATTTGTTTCCGCATCTTTATGATGTCTTTGTATGAAGTTGGTTCAGGAATATTGGGTTGACTGAATTGAGAGCATAGGGTTGTTTCTATATGATTCTCCAATCCTCTTTGTACCAATACAATTTCCTTCCCTTGCCTTAGGGAATCCTTCTGTAGGAATGGCCCTTTTTATCCATTGATAGACCGGCCAAGAAAGTTAGCAAGAACAAATTTTTCTTAAGAAAATTTAGAAGTATTTAAAATTTGCAAGGAGAAGAATTGCTGGAACAAGAATCTAAAACTCTTCTTTCAAATATGAACTCTTCCCTATTAAAAAGCACCTTGGACTGAAAAAATCCATGTGTACTTAGAAAAAAGTTATTTTATGGAGCTGAAATGCTTACCTTAGAAGAAAATGAATCCCAAAATTTTGAAGCCATCAAAGAAATTATAGAATATTGGAAATCAAGATACATAAAGGAAAAAGACTTTGAAACAAGAAACCATCTTATTACATACAAAGGTTATTATTAGAACATGAAGAACTCATGTTAAGAAATTAATTATCATCTCATAGTTAGCTTAGATGATAGTGACGCAGAATCAGAAAAGATTACTGCAAGTGAAGTAAATGACTTTGATTCTAAAAAAGAAGATACGTCTGAAATTAAGGGAAAAGAAAAATTGAAGAATCAAATCATCTGGATTCTGACCCAGAAACCAGACTCTAGACCCTTGATAGTTTCAAAAATGATTTAAAAAATCTTAAGCAAGAAGATTTTTTCCAAAATAAAGAAGAAAAATCTTCACCTTCATTTTCAAACCCTGTACTCGAAACAAATATGAACTCTAAACCAGAGTTGCTATCGAGATACAATTAAAATAATTATCCAAACAAAAAATGTCGGGATGAAAGAAGATAGCTTCGATTTAGCTATCGAATGGAAAGTCATCTATGAATTAACTAGTATAACGAAAACATCTACAAAAGATATAAATACTCAAATTGTAGAAGTTTTTGAACCTCGCAATTTTGATACATAGATACAAACCAAAACTAATTGGCGAGATTTGGAAATACATGCAAACTAGTTAATAGAAATTACAGATAGAACTTCTACAAAAGAAGTACAGCATGTAACTTTCTAAGCATAAGAAAATAATATATATTTTTCTGATCAAAGATTCTTTAACAGAAGGTTAAGTCTTAACATACCAATAAATCTTTTTGATGATAAGAAGGTTAAGTTTTGATCAACTAGATCCAAAACAAAAATCTATACACCCAAACCATTAGGATATAAAACAATTCAATTTACTTTGGGATTTTGAGCAATACTTCAAAATCCCAAAGTCTGCACCTGAGAACAAATTTTTATTAAGAAAATGTCATTGCTACATATGTAACGAAGAAGGGCACATACCTCTAAATTGTCCTCAAAAAAGGAAAAAATATCAAGAAAATGATAAAAATCATTGAAGAAAACAATTTTGAAATATGTTTTGGAGAAGAAATTTCTGAGAGCGAATCGATAATTTTTGAGATAGAAACTAAGTCTGAAACAAAAGACAGTGATTCTAAATTAGTTTTTATGATGAATGAAGAAGCACTATCAGAAGTCTCTACAGAAGAAGAACAAGAAGTTCTTAAACTTGGAGATGTGATTAAAAGAAGAAATCACAATTAATGAATCCAAAATAGAAAAATAAAAAATTCTTAAAAAAGAAGAAATATAAAAATTGTCTAAATTCCAATTTTGGAATGCAAGACATTTTGAGCATTTTCGTGATAACACATCTGCTAAAGCTTCTGAAAATGGTTCGGTTGAAATTGCAATTTTTTATAAAACAACAAATGCCATAGGAATTGATGGATAATATAAGAGAACTAAATCTTACCTCGGAAAGCATATTGAACAACAAATGCCATAGAAAATGATTTTGGATACCTGCATTGTTATAGGAAATGACCTTTTTGTTGGGTTTATGCGGCCCTTAAAGGCCTTATGAGTATGTAATGAAAAACATTTACTATAGTGAAACAAAAACTCAATGGGAGTGTGGTCCCTCGAAGACTATATACTAAGCAAATGATATTTGCGGATAACATATTGTGCTTGACGATCTAGGCCAGTCGGTTGGAAAACCCAAGGTACCTGGGCATAAAAAATAAATCAAGAAGAGTTTTTGGGGTAGCCCTTGATGAGGTCGGAGCTTATGCCTAAATGAGTGAGCCGACGGACTGTGTGACCCTTGTGTGTGATGATAGGCCTACAGTGAAGGGGGCCAAAACCTCATCCATGTTCCATCACACGACATGCATATAGATAGATCGTTCGGGAAAGTTTGATATCCACCTTTGGGTGAAGCATATGCATGTGCGAGAGATACCCCTATGCGCTATACAATTGTGGTCGCATCAGGTCGTGGTGACCTTGACTTGTCTCTAGAGAAGACCTGTAATCCACAAACTGAGATTGCGACTCCTTGGCTCATCGACCAGACTTTGGTGACCTGCTAATGAGCCCTTGCTTGGACTGTGGGTTATGAGAAACATTGGGTAGGTTCGATAAAAGTAAGTGTGGTCTGCAGTCCACAGTTGAAGGTGGAGTACCCCATGATCGTTGATTGAATTCCTGAACCATATGGATCCACTTCTCATCATATTAATTTAATTGTGTTGAATTATTTCAGATTTATTATTTGAATTTTTGTAAGTCATTTGATATTTTATTTCTTATTTTTGGACTTATAAAAATGAAGTTATTAATTTACAAAGTTATAATGTTTTAAAATTCATTTTTTAAAAATATTTATTAAAAAAAAAATACATGGGGGCCCATAATGCACATGGGCCCACCATGTAGGTATTAGGTGGGGCCCCACATACCATACATGGGTGGCTTGCCCCACCCTTGGATACCTTATCTTGTTTTGTCTTCTAGTTTCTTAAAAATGGTAGCATGTGGTCAAATATTGATTAGGAAATATTGACCATATCTTATCTTGATTATTGAAGGAATATCTTGACTTGATATTATTGACTATGGTATGCACTATATCTTTAATTGATTTAATTTATTTTTATATATATATTGATGGGAAAATTGTTTAACGAAAGGGGGGTAATGGTTCATGCAAGTTGATGGCCCATCTATGGGATGGCTCAGATCTCTCACCCCACAAGTCACCTTGATCAACGGTCCATATTCAATCTCAAGAAATAGGCAAATTATGGGAAACCTTAAAGAAACCCTAGATCTATAAATTTCACTATAAATAGGGATGCTCTCCACCCATCTCAACACATCTCACTCTCCCATAAACTCTCTCTCTCTCTTTCCTAGAGGCCATGCCCTTCTCTCTCTACTCTTCTTTTTTTTTTTCTCTCTCTCTCATGATCTAATCTAAGGGTTGGGAAAATTAAGGTTTACTCACCATACTTCAGCAGTTTGTAGGCTAACCTAACCAACCTTCCTTATGAGTTCAATCCCATCCCCGGGTTTTTACGAGCCCCCTTCTTCTCTCAACGGCTTGGACCCAACTGGCACTTAGAGTGTCGGATGCAAGCAACCAGCCTTTTCGCCTACTCAACGAATAGAATCTGCATAGAGAAAAGTGCCTAGATGAGTGAGCCGAGGGACTGTGTGACCCTTGTGTGTGATGATAGGCCTACAGTGAAGGGAGCCAAAACCTCATCCATGTTCCATCACACAGCATGCATATAGATAGATTGATTAGGAAAGCTTGATATCCACCTTTAGGTGAAGCATATGCATGTGCGAGAGATACCCCTATGCACCATACAGATGTGGTCGCATCAGGCCGTGGTAACCTTGACTTGTCTCTAGGGAGGACCTGTAATCCACAGACTGGGATTACGACTCCTTGGCTCATCGACCAGACTTTGGTGACCCGCTAATGAGCCCTTGCTTGGACTGTGGGTTATGAGAAACATTGGGTAGGTTCGATAAAAGTAAGTGTGGTCTGCAGTCCACAGTTGAAGGTGGAGTACCCCATGATCGTTGATTGAATTCCTGAACCATATGGATCCACTTCTCATCATATTAATTTAATTGTGTTGAATTATTTCAGATTTATTATTTGAATTTTTGTAAGTCATTTGATATTTTATTTCTTATTTTTGGACTTATAAAAATGAAGTTATTAATTTACAAAGTTATAATGTTTTAAAATTCATTTTTTTAAAAATATTTATTATAAAAAAAAAATACATGGGGGCCCATAGTACACATGGGCCCACCATGTGGGTATTAGGTGGGGCCCCACATACCATACATGGGTGGCACGCCCCACCCTTGGATATCTTATCTTGTTTTGTCTTTAAGTTTGTTAAAAATAGTAACTACATCTTGTAGCATATGGTCAAATATCGATTAAGAAATATTGACCATATCTTATCTTGATTATTGAAGGAATATCTTGACTTGATATTATTGACTATGGTATGCACTATATCTTTAATTGATTTATATATATATTGATGGGAAAATTGTTTAAGGAAAGGGGGGTAATGGTTCATGCAAGTTGATGGCCCATTTATGGGATAACTCAGATCTCTCACCCCACAAGTCACCTTGATCAACGGTCCATATTCAATCTCAAAAAATAGGCAAACTATGGGAAACCTTAAAGAAACCCTAGATCTATAAATTTCACTATAAATAGGGATACTCTCCCCCCATCTCAACTCACCTCTCTCTCCCATAAACTCTCTCTCTTCCTTAGAGGCCACGCCCCTCTCTCTACTCTTTTTTTTTTTTCTCTCTCTCATGATCTAATCTAAAGGTTGGGAAAATTAGGGTTTACTCACCATACTTCAAGAGTTTGTAGGCTGACCTAACCAGCCTTCCTTATGAGTTCAATCCCATCCCCGGGTTTTTACGAGCCCCCTTCTTCTCTCAACGGCATGGACCCAGCTGGCACTTAGAGTGTCGGAGGCAAGCAACCAGCCTTTTCGCTTACTCAACGAATAGAATCTGCATAGAGAAAAGTGCCTAGATGAGTGAGCCGACGGACTGTGTGACTCTTGTGTGTGATGATAGGCCTACAGTGAAGGGGGCCAAAACCTCATCCATGTTCCATCACACGACATGCATATAGATAGATCGTTCGAAAAAATTTGATATTCACCTTTGGGTGAAGCATATGCATGTGCGAGAGATACCCCTATGCGTCATACAACTGTGGTCGCATCAGGTCGTGGTGACCTTGACTTGTCTCTAGGGAAGACCTGTAATCCACAGACTGGGATTGCGACTCCTTGGCTCATAGACCAGACTTTGGTGACCCGCTAATGAGCCCTTACTTGGACTGTGGGTCATGAGAAATACTAAGTCAGTTCGATAAAAGTAAGTGTGGTCTATAGTCCACAGTTGAAGGTGGAGTACCCCGTGATCGTTGATTAAATTCATGAACCATATGGATCCACTTCTCATCACATTAATTTAATTGTGTTGCATTATTTCAAATTTATTATTTGAATTTTTGTAAGTCATTTGATATTTTATTTCTTATTTTTGGACTTATAAAAATGAAGTTATTAATTTACAAAGTTATAATGTTTTAAAATTCATTTTTTAAAAATATTTATTAAAAAAAAAAATACATGGAGGCTCATAATGCACTTTGGCCCACTACGGTATGCACTATATCTTTAATTGATTTAATTTATTTATATATATATTGATGGGAAAATGGTTTAAGGAAAGGGGGGTAATGGTTCATGCAAGTTGATGGCCCATCTATGGAATGGATGGCTCAGATCTCTCACCCCACAAGTCACCTTGATCAACGGTCCATTTCAATTTTAAGAAATAGGCAAACTATGGAAAACCCTAAAAAAACTCTAGATCTATAAATTTTACTATAAATAAGGATGCTCTCCCCCCATCTCAACACATCTCTCTCTCCCATAACTCTCTCTCTCTCTCTCCTA
>NW_006499436.1:4203442-4243382 GCF_000471905.2 Amborella trichopoda
GTAGTAGTAGTAGAGAGAGAGAGAGAGAGAGAGAGAGGTTAAAAAAAGCTGGGTGACAGGGGGAGAAGAGACAATGAGGGAAGCAAAGTCACCTTAGTTAAAAAAATAAATAAATAGAGAGAGCAAGTTTGAAATTAATAACAAGACTAGGCCTTTTGGGGTTATTACAATGAAATCACCCTAAGTCAATCGAAGTCAAGTACACGAATCATAAAAACTCTAGGTTGTGCTTTTCAAAACTCAAAAGCACGAACGACTATGTAAAATCATTAAATATACTTCAAATATACTTCACAAACGTTATATGCAAATGGTTGTAGCTGATTGAAGCAGAAACATAGCTAATAGCTTTAAAACCAAATGGATTTCAGACATTACCTATTTATTCTTTTTGTTGAAATGAATTCAGATGTTACCTTATTGAGAATATAGAACGCACTATGGACAGGGTATTGATTAAAAAAAATTCCTTACAAAGTAATAGCCCATTTTTGTTCAATATGCACTAATGGTTATTTAAAATAAAAGAAGAGTCAAACATAATTTTATTAACCTTATTAATTATGTAGGTTTTTTTTTTTTTTTTTTTTTTAAAAAAACACAGGTAACATTTACTTCTTCATTCATTCACAAAATATCATAAGTACTTACCCAAAAAATAAAAATTATCAGGGTTTTTTTTTTAATAATGGTAACATTTACTTCTTCATTCATTCACAAAATAACAGAAGGACTTTTCCAAAAAAAAAAATGAAAATAACATCAGTACATTAACAAGATGCAGCAGCAATGCAATTTACAAAATTTGCCATCACACAATATACAACATTACAGAAAATTCCAACTATTTAAATCAATCTTTCCCCCTAACTCTGGGCCCATCTATATCACAGTTAAACACTTGCATCTAGACTGCATCTTTAGCCAAAGCATATGCTGCTGAGTTTTTCTCTCTATATACATGAAAAATTCCCTACAAAGTAATCGCCCATTTTTGTTCAATATGCACTAATGGTTATTTAAAATAAAAGAAGAGTCAAACATAATTTTATTAACCTTATAAATTATGAGGCTTTTTTTTTTTTTTTAAAAAAAAAAAAACAAAGGTAACATTTACTTCTTCATTTATTCACAAAATAACATAAGTACTTACCCAAAAACTAAAAATTATCAGGTTTTTTTTTTAATAATGGTAACATTTACTTCTTCATTCATTCACAAAATAACATAAGTACTTTTCCAAAAAAAAAAATGAAAATAACATAAGTACATCAACAAAATGCAGCAGCAATGCAATTTACAAAATTTGCCATCACACACAATATACAACATTACAGAAAATTTCAACTATTTACATTCAATCTTTCCCCCTAACTCTGGGCCCATCTATATCACAGTTAAACACTTGCATCTAGACTGCTTCTTTAGCCAAAGCATATGCTGCTGAGTTTTTCTCTCTATATAATGAACCTCTAACATCTTTATCAAGACAATGAACCATAACTTCATCCCAAAGCATCGAAGTAATCTCCATTTTCTTATTACAGCAACGAATCACATTTATGGAGTTACCCTCAAAGATCAATTTACCACCAAATTGTTCAGCCATCCCTTGCAACACTGATCTTATCTCAGCTCCATTTGCTAGATATTTAAAGGCGCACGATATCTCTTTAAAATTGTCCCAATATGGTCCCTAACTAGCCCTCCCATACCACAATATCTCTATAAAAATTGTCACATTTCCTTCGTACACTAATGAGTCACGTTCATGGAATTACCCACAATGATCCATTATCACCAATCTGCTTCTCTAATCCCTTGCAACACTGGTATCATTTCAGCCTCATTTGCTGTTAACAATACCCACAGGCCCACGGTATCTTTTTTTATGATCCGATCTCCAATCTGCTACTCTAATTGCAACACATATCTTTTTTTATGATCCTTCTTTGTACACCAATGACATTCATAGAATCACACCCACAATGATCCATTATCACCAATCTGCTTCTCTAATCCCTTGCAACACTGATATCATTTCAGCCTCATTTGCTGTTAACAATACCCATAGGCCAACAATATCTTTCTTTTTATCCGATCACCAATCTGCTACTCTAACTGCAACACTGAGATATCTTTTTTTATGATCCTTAACTGCACCTCCAATACCACCACCACCAAACTGCTACTCCAACTGCAACACTGAGATATCTTTTTTTATGATCCTTAACTGCACCTCCAATACCACCTTCTGGCAGGATTTCCCATGGAGATTCCATAAAAATTAGGAGGTTCCCCCGCCTTCTGAATGGCTAACTGCAACACTGAGATATCTGTTTTTATGATCCTTAATTGCACCTCCAATACATACCACCTTCTGCCAGGATTTCCCATGGAGATTCCATAAAAATTTATTAGGGGGTTCCCCCGCCTTCTCGATGGGTAAACACTACACGTCATCCTTATCAAGTGATGCAACTGATACATTCTATCAATCATTGCCATCTCCAAACACTCTTTCTACTAGATGCCCCATTCCGCCCCTATAGTGATCTTCCAAAGTGAATTTTCTCCACCTTTAACACTTGACAACTCCCACAATGTAACATGTACTGTAGCACCCACTTCCATCAATATCAAATTCCATATTTTCCTTATATACCCACAATGCAAAAACATATGTTCACTTTTCTCTTCAACCTTTACACAGAATACATGTATTTGTTAAAAAAATTTCCCCCTTTTTCTAAGCACATCAATGGTCAACAGCTGCTCATGCTAAGCAACCAAATAAAACATTTACTTTCATTAGTACTGGGCAACTTCCAAATTCTGATCCACCTCGTCTCTTGCCATCGTCTTCTATCATTACAGCAAGACATATGCCTAACAGTAAAAGCCCCTTTAGAATTTGGTTCTAAATGATATAATATATCTTTTCCTTGGACAGTAATAGAACTATTTACACATCTGCAAAGACCTAACCATCTCTTCACCAAACCAGTTGTATCTGCAAGTAATATTCCAGTTGTATCTCTTCACCAAACCAGTTGTATCTTTCATATTCGAATTTTATGAAGTCACTTTTACAAACGAAGTTGGGAATTGTACCTTCAGAGATATGTTCCCCACCCATTTCTGTTGCTAGAGAATCTGGTTTGTTCACCATCTCCCGTCGACACTCTCATGTTCCTTAAAAATACTTCATTCTCTGTAACAATCCCCTTCCAAATCTGAGTAAAGCCGTTGTTGTTTAAGCTCTCAGCTACCATATCTGCCATCGGTATTTCCCACATTTCTCTAAGTAAAGCACTATTCATTAACCTCAACCTTTTTACATCCATTCCACCAAGCCAACAAACAGAAATTCTTTAGAGGGGACTTAGCAAGGATAAAATTTTAGCTTTCCATAAGTCAAGTTTAAACTGCACACTTGGAACACAGGGTCCCATATAGATCTAGAAGCCCTTGACATAACAGAAAACTTCCCTACACCACATCTAAGAACTGCAGCAATTTTTCCTACTCTTCATCATTCCAACACACCCTGATAAGGTTGGTCTTGTTCCAATTCATTCTAAGACTACAACCACCTCAAAACAACACAAGAATCTCCCTCAAAGTTATTATTTCACACTCTTGTGCACTACAAAAGGTTAGTGTGTCTTCTGCATACCAAAAATGTAATATCTGGCTTCCTCTATCACTCACTTTAAATCCCTTCAACAGTCCAACCTCCACCAACTCTCTAAGCATCACACTACATGTCTCGGCCATATTAAGGTATAAACAAAAAGGCGATAGTGGATCACCTTGTCTTACACGCTTGTTTCTTTGAAAAAGCCCTTTGGTTGCCCGTTTATCAAAATTGATAAAATAGACAAAACTCAAACATTACTCAATCCATCTTATCCATTTAACCCCAAAACCCATTGCATCCATCACTTTCATAAGAACACATCATTCCACCTTGATATAGGCCTTTTCCAAATTGATTTTACATATTAAGCCTGTGTCCTAGCTTTACTTGAGGTAATACACTCTCTAATACACTCTTGAGCACACAAAATATAATCCATTATTTGTCTCCCTTTTATAAATGCAGACTGTGGCCCACTACAGGGCTTACGCTTCTCTACATAACATTAGTAGTCAATTCAAATCGTATCTCAAATAAGTAGTAAGTTTTGAGCAAATCGTATCTCATATACATAGGAAATCATGCTTTTTCATGGGGATTGTCCTAATGCAAGACTACCCCTCCCATTTCACCTTCCCTTCTCCTTGTACTTTGTGCCTTCCTTTCCTTTGTCTGCACCTCCAGAAGCAACTTGATGCATCAATTTTCTTGAACTTAATTATCAAAAAAAGAAAACTAAAAGAAAAGGAATAATAATTCCTAGCTTAATAGTACTTAGGAATGTGATGCGGCCATGAAAGAATCAACCCTAATTTGCATCAGAAGGATACCCAACTTTTGCCTATAGAAAAGTGGCAGTTTAATTGTAACATTCAGCTAAAGCAATCGAATTTGTCTCCTAAATGGATATACCCATGAGATGTTTATGAGTTCCTAACATGATTGCAGAAACTAAAAGAAAAGGAATAGTAATTCGTAGCTTAATAATACTTACGAATGTGATACATCCATGAAAGAATGAACCCTAATTTGCATCAGAATGATACAAATTAGGAATAACATGAGTTCCTAACATGATTGCAGAAACTAAAAGAAAATGAATAATAATTCCTAGCTTAATAATACTTACGAATGTGATACAGCCATGAAAGAATGAACCCTAATTTGCATCAGAATGATACCCCTACTTTTTCCTATATAAAAGTGATGCAGCAATAGAAGAATCAACTCTAAGTTGCATTAGAATGACACCCCAAACTTTGCCTATATAAAAGTGGCAGTTTAGTTGTAACATTCAGCTAAAGAAATCAAATTTGTTTCCCAAAAGGATATTCCCATGAGATGTTTCATGAGTTCCTAACATGATTGCAGAAACCATCAACGATAATAAAAAGTTCACATGCAACACTGATAAAGAAATAAGACACTTCTAGGTAACTTACCTTGGTTTTCAAGGCTTGCAGAACACGGTTCGCCGGCGTTACATACAGAGAGAGAGAGAGAGAGAGTACAGGGATGAAAGAATGACTCCAAACGGGATTTTATAGGGCCCGATCGATCGATTATGATCCAACGGTCATATCCTCTAACGGTCATGATCCAACGGTCATATCCTTCTATCGGTCATAATCCAAGAGTCACATCTTTCTAACGGCCATTTTCGAGGTGTGTATTGCTGCTAGAAGTGTTTGAAAACTCGCAAAGTCGAGTCGGAATCTCTCAGTTCGACTCGAGAATCGTCGGCTACTGAGCCCGTTCCACGAAAAAATCGAGAATCGTCGAAAAAATCGGGAATCGCCGAACCGGATGATTATTGGCGATTCCCAATAGTAAAATCACGACTCGTCGGCTACCGAGCCCGTTCCACAAAAAATCAAGAATGGCTCGTGTCCAGAGAGAACCGGGCGATTCCTAATAAGAACCCCAATAAGAATCGGGCGATTCCTAGCGATTCCCAATAAGAACCCCAATAAGAACCGGGCGATTCTTAGCGATTCCCAATAGTAAAATTGCGAGTCTCACCGAATATTTTTGAAACCCCAATAAAAACCGAGCGATTTCTGGCGATTCCCAATAGTAAAATCGTAAATATTTTTGGGTTCACATGCGGCCACGTGGCTCCTACAAACCCTCCACGCGTGGCAATTCACCTCGCTCGTATGCCCCCCTCACTTTTCTACACGCGTGATTGAATGACTAGTACACAACACTTTATAGAGAACAAAGGGTCTCTTATCCTTCGATATGGAATAATTCCCACAAAAAGCCATTCAAGCAAGATGATTCAATATGTATTATATTATCGTTGCTAATGAAATATATCAAGCGATGTGGTGGTGTTGGTTGACAACCTTGAATTTTCGGGCGGGCGTCTTGAGTTTGAACCCCCGCGTCATTTATAATACAACATTTTTTTTAAGATAAAGATAAAAAATAAAAAGCTTTTCAAGATAATGAATAAAAAACTTGAAATAAAATTGAAAAAATAAAAATCTTTTCTTGTTGTAAAAAAAGCTTAAAAAATAAAAAATAAAAAGCTTTTCAAGATAACGATAAAAATATAATACAACATTTTTTTATTTTTCTTGTAAAAAAATACAAGGTAATATAAAAAGTATTTCTTGCAAAAAAATAAAACAAAACGCATAAAAAATATTTTTGACAACAAAAATAAACAAAGGCAGAAAATACTGTTGTAAAAAATTAGAAAAAATAAAAAATAAAAGGCTTTTCAAGATAAAGATAAAAAGTATAATACAACATTTTTTTATTTTTCTTGTAAAAAAAATACAAGGTAATATAACAAATATTTCTTGCAAAAAAATAAAACAAAAAGCATAAAAAAATAAAATGTACTTTGGCAGCATCATTTTTTTTTTTCTTGTGAAAAAAAATAAAAAATAATACAACAAGCAAAAAAAAAATGTAGTGCAATGTCTTCTTCTTTTGTCAAAAAAAAAGAAGAAGATAATCAGCAAGTATCATATTTTTCTTGTAAAAACAAATAAAAGATAACACAATGAGTATTTCTTTTCAAAAAAATAAAAGGTATTTCTTAATACAATCTAGGAATAAATAGTCTAATTATATTTTTTATTTTTATAACATGATGGTCTTTAACATAAATTTAGTAATATTAATTTAAAGATAGGATTCATACAATGGGGCCATTTGAAATATCTGTTTTTGCTAACAATCTTTTCTACTAATTTATTCTAGAAACCTAAAAACTTAAAGAAAATTGATACGTATTCTAATAATTTCTATATTGATAACTAAATCTTTTATTTTATTTATTAATTTTTGTATTATAAATCATGTAGTGTACTATTTTTTTTTACAGTTGTCAATAATACATTTGTCAATAATACATTTTGAATTAGATGATATTATAAAATATTTTGGATTTGTTATTATTTATATAATAAATTAATTATAAAATATAGTTAGTTAGGTTGTAATAATTTGGGTTTTTTTAACGGATTAGGGTTTTCAGCCAATTCAAGATTTTAGTGGCCAAATTTTCATCGATTTAGTCAACTCTTTATTGAAGTCCATATATGATTATATAATTAATCCATGATAATTCTATGATTTCTTTTGTGTGATGTAAATTTAATAGTCAACATAAGTTCACAAGGAAAGAACATCTCAATATTCATAAGTTGATGAAAACAATGAAAGTTAATAATGTAGTACCCCCATTTTTTATTGGATTCTTAAAAGACAACATTTATAATGAATTTTAATATTTTTTTTGAATTTTTTAAGGCTTAATCAGAGCAATTCGACCCGATTCCAAATCCGAATCGCCGATCCAGATCGGTTTTTGGGATGCCCGATCCAGGTTACCGATCCGTTTTTTAAACCAGAAGCTAGTTATCCAAAAGATTTCATGCTCGTGAGGGAGCATTTTGTTCATTACTTCCTTGGGCAAAACTCAATGGGAGTTTAAGGTGCAGTCGGCATATACGTAGGTAAGGTGCACCTTCAACTTTCATCATGGTATATAATTTTGATGTAAAATGTTCTTAAGATTATCTTAAAATTTATTTTTATATCTAATTATAAAATTTTAAATTTCAAAAATGGTTAAAATCAAGTAGATTTATAAATATATGAAAATCTTGAAAATTGGCGGTATAGATAATATGTTATAAAATGCATTATTTCTGATACTTAAAATCTTTTTATTTTTCATGATCATACCTCTAGATGTCGAGATGATCAATCAAAGGGCTTTTCAATATTAAAACTACCTTAACGGATTTTTGAGGGGCATTCGTAGTTCTACATTATAAGGTAGTATCCTTATATAAACTTTTTCCTATTTTAAAAGCATCCCAATCAAAAAATAAGGTTTCTTTGCTTTCTAGGATGAAAAATAAACGATAAAAATTTTTATGTTTTTTTTTTTTTTTAATTTCTTATCGTAACTTTTATTATTTAAAAAATATTTATGTGAATCAAAGTAAAATATCTAAAAAAAATATCCATTATAATTTGATTGGAGGCTATATATAGCACAAGTTATGAACTAGTTTTTCCAAAATTTGGATTTAAGGTTGGTCTTGATTGGTTGAGATGCCTTCTTCAGCAACACTGCAATGAGCTTCACTTCCCAATTCTAGTTTGACCATTGAAACCGAACTATATAAAAAGTTTTTTATTTTAAGTGTATGAACTAAGCAATTTTATTTGTTAGCAAATTTTGAGGATTGAGGAGTCAGAGTTATTAGAAATCTTTTAACTGTCAACAATACTCTTTCTGATCTAATTCAGAGAAAAACGAAATTAGGTGAAAATGATGACATTTTCTTTGTCGCTAAATGGGTTATGTTGTTATTAGGGTCATTTCCTAGCCTGCTCAGTAGGTTGGACGGTGACGGGGACAGACTGTAGTATCACCATCAAAATCATGTGATTTCATGGTGGTTCCACTCTTTTTCCTCCATCATCCAACATCCAACTTGTTGATTAGATGGTGATGAGTGATGACCCTCAAAGCCACATATCTCCGCAATCATAAGATTTTTTTTGGAAAAAGTTTATATACAGGTTAGGCTCTAAACAATCAAATTAGAGCTTACCTCAAAAATTTTATTAAAAGAAGTTGTTTTGATATCCAAATATCATAAAATTGATCATCTCGACATCAAGATGCATGGACATGAGAAAAAAAATGGATGTCAAGTTTTGAAAATAGTGCATCTTATAACGCATTTTTTTACCGTCAATTTTCAAGATTTTCATAGATCTATTCGATCTACACTATTTTTGAAGTTTTAAATTTTATAATTAAAAATGAAAATATGTTTTAAGACTATTGCAAAAATTTTCAATATTAAAACCATATTTCTTGACACTATTTGAAGGTAGGCTCAAATTTGATTGTTTAGAGCCTCGGCTCTATACAAACTACACCCATGTTTTTTAGGGCAATTGAGTGGGGAGGACAGACCCCTACCTATTTTCTCATATAGATTAGTGAGTTAGCTATTTTGAAGATATTAGTAGGTGGCGTCAGCAAGATTGAAAACCATAATGTAGCAACTAGGTATGGGGGTCCTACAGCTACGACCAACCCTCTTTCCTACATTTTCCTTTTTACTCAAGTATCTTCCTTATTCGTGCAACATAGAAGATGCTAGAGTGAGCCCGTTAGCTCACATAATGATATAAGTCCAATGGTTCCGATTGAATTTGGGCCGATCTGACGACCGAAAGTGTTTGATTTGAATTTTTTTATACAAATGCAAATCACTTGAAATTTTAGATGAATGTTGTTCCTATCAAGCCGCACCTAATAAAAATATAAAAAAAAATAATCCATAAAATTAAAAATGATCAAAATATACCGAAAATTTACGAAGGTATTTTGGTCTTTTTTTTTCATGTAAAATATTTTTTAAATATTTTTAGAATATTCACCTATTTTTTATCAACACACATTTAAAATTTTAAGTGATTTGGATTTGTAGAAAAAAAATTTAAACACTATCAAACATTCGTGATCGTTAGATCGGCCCAGATTCAATCTAAACCATTGAACTCATTTTTTCTTGTAAGCTCATTGGCTCACGGAAGCCTTTTCCCATGCAACATTTATGCTTCATTCTCTTTGAGGGCTCAACGAGAATTTAATACATCCGATCTGGTTTATCCGTGGTATCTTCCCATTCATCGTAACTGAAGCCTTTACCCCCACTTCATGGGCCTCAAAGTCGTCATCGTAGCTAATGAATTTTAGTAATTTCTTTTATCACCAGAACAAATGCAAGTTACTTTGGAACTATGTGTAAAGTTTTATGTGAGAAAGTTATCAAGTTACTCATAAGAGATAAACAATTTAACATCTTATCCATATTTAAAAAAAAAAAATCAAAATACCCATAAAAAAACACATGATCTTGTGGTGGAATAATGATGAAGAGATAAAATATTAAATAATAAATCTCCTATAGGTATTTTGATCAATTTCCCTTTTTATATTGTTAACCTACATAGAAGTCATCCACCTCAAAGTTCTGATTTCTCTAGATAGGAGGGTCAAGAGGTTTTATTAGTTTCAATAGTAGCATGTCATCTTGTGTTTACTATCAATTTCTTCCTTGACATAGTCCTTTTCCACTATAAACTTGAATACCCGAAAAGGGCTTTTAGGTACATCTATCCTTGCAAAGGTTTTAGCCATGGGAGATGTCTATTGGAATCAGAAATGATTGTTTCTCACAATGATTGGCATTGGTTTTTTTTTGTGTAAATATTTGAAAATTACTTGCTTACCTATAAAATTGAGAAGCTTTCAAAGTTGAACCAGCCACCAAACCCTTTTGAGAGCTCATGCCCAACTAGAAGAGGTTTTCTCAGTCAATCAAGCAGTTATAGTGGCTCAAACAATAGAGAAGATGAATCTAAACTCAAGAATTACAAGGAATACTAGAGCAGGTAGCAATATAAAACTATAATCTATTGTAAAGTCTCAGATAAATGTTGCAGTGGTTTCAGCTCTTCAAGGGTCATGCATGTTTTAGACATAGAGTCTCTAATGTTTTGGACTTTGGAGAATAATCAAATAATGCAAAAGAGAGGCCAGTTTGAATCGATATTTTCAAGTAAATATCGATCTGCCGAATTAAAGCTCACTGAAAAAGGTTGTCAGAGATATCTAGGTGGTGTGCCCAATTTGCCACGAAATTAAGTAATGTTTTAAACACTCGTTTTGGGCCTCAAACTCGGCCCTGACCCTGGCCTTAGGTGAGTTTATATAAGGATAGTTTGATCTAAACCAAAATATAGAGTGTATATTCAATAGAGACATGATCCTATAGGACCCTCCCCAACTTATGTGTGTGGGACCCTAACAGATAACCATGAAATTTGACATAGATATATACAAAAGTCAAGTCGCACACCGATGTGATAATTTTTTTAGAGATCCGTGCCAACTTTAATGATGATCTTTTGGGGTAAGGGAGGGTCCTATAGGATCATTACTCTATTCAATATTGGTTAATGGGAATTCACCAATATTTTATTTGTTCTTTTTTAATTCTCTCACTCTCTCTTCCATCTGGTATAGCCATCCATTACTTTTTTCTTTGTTCAACTCATTCTATATTATACTAAGTAATTTGTTTTCTTTATTGGGAAGCATAAGACTACACCGAAATTCACTTTGAAGGAAAAAGTTTATATAGAGCCGAGGCTCTAAACAATCAAATTTGAGCCTATCTCAAAAAATTTACTAGAAGAGGTTTTGATGCTCCAATATCTTCAAATTGATCATCTCGACATCAAGATGTATAGACATGAGAAAAAAATGGATTTCAAGTTTTGGAAATAGTGTATTTTGTATTATATTTTTAGACCCTGGCCGTGAGCCTCTGCAAGTCCCACATGGGCTGCACAAGTAGCAGCCCCGAGCCTCTACAACTGGCACAGGCAGAATGGGCCCAAGGCAAGGCAGAGCTTCTAAAAGCATGTGGATAAGGCCTTCTGCAGAGGTTTTTTCTTTGACAAGATAAGCCCGAAAATTACAGTTTTACCCCTTTCCAAGTTCTATTAGGACACCAAGACCAATAGCCTAAATTTCAACCACACTCCTAGGCTAGGTCTACTACAAACTCTCTCCATAATTCCTTAAAATCATTTGGAAAATCCTCAAAAAGCCCCTAGAGCCTTAAAAAGCCCTAGAAAATGGAAAAAAAGCCTAAAAATAAAAAATCCTTAGAAACTTAGGACAAATGCCTAACAAATTCTAGAAAATTAGAAAATTCATCCACCCTAGAAAAATATGAAAAATCCTAAAATCCCTAAAAAATTAAGAAAAACCTTTAAAAAATTAGGGAAATTTCTTAAAAAAACTTTAGGTTAGAGACCCTAAGCTCCAACTCAATGTTTCTCAAGTATATGATCTTCCTTTTCCCTCTCTTTATTTTTTACTTACTTCTTTGTTTTTCTATTTTATTTTTACCTTTCTTCTTATTTTTTTATTTATTAGCTTAAGTTGAAATTTAGCTTTTTAATGATGTAGTGGGTGAAATCTACTGCTGGCATCGCCAATAGATCTAGAAAAGAATCAGATATGCAAGATTTGTGATAGTTCCAGATCTATAATTTGAGTCGCCCCACTTCTCTATGCATCTTCAAATTTTCAACTCACGCTGTATGGATTTGAGTTGATCTCACATTAGAGATCGGCTGAGATCTACGCATAAATATAAGCATTACGTTCAGTATTGCCTAACAATAGACATATTCTAGTGTACCTTGCACAAAATGAAAAAATTAGTATTGTACCTTTCTTGATGGGTTTGACACTTTCTAGAAGAGCTTTGGGAATGTAAGTTTAAGAAGTCTATCACCACTCCACTTTCTCGATCAGACTCCTTGTTTTTTTTAGAAATAAAGCTTTGAAGTATCAAATATCTCTTCACATTATAGATTGGATAACACAACTAGAACTTCTTTCAATAAGCTGAGTATTCTGATCAAAACATGCTTCTCTTTCAAAACCTTGTTACGACTGCCTATCATCATGTGCACTCCTCCACCACCATTTAGTTAATACGGTAATATGTATTACTTTTAATTTTTCAATTACCCATTCCTCGATGATTCCTTGAAGTACAAATCTTGTCCCGTGCCACCAAAAGATATTTGTTGGGTTTATGTGGCCTTTAAAGGCTTTATGAGTGCTTGTAAAATGAATAATATAGTAGACCATAAACTCAGTGGGAATGTGGTTCTATGCTACTGGAAGATATTTCGTACCTTCTTCTCTATTACCACATAGGAATATATTCAAGATGCTCTAGGTGTATAACACAAAGACATAGAACATGACATTATACTAGACAATGTTGATTCTATTAAATTTATTTCTCCAACTAAATTTAAATACTTTGCCTTCTATAAAAACCTGAAACCTTTGCACAACTGATCTGGGGGGACCTTATTGTCAAATAAAGGTCATCCTAATTATTTGATCGGAACTTATACACTCAACATCCTATAATGTAAGCCAAACCTTTGATTGTTTCCTCACTTCATGCCACTCCAACCAGTTTTGTTTTTCCAAGTTCACCATCAAACCAGATCTCATCTCAAAACAAATTATGAATAACCTCAAGCTCTTCATTGAGAGGAGATTGATATTCCAAAAGCGCTGCAGGTAGAACACCAGATCCCAGCATATAACATCATCGAAGAAGATAGTGTTCTTTTTTCGCATCAAAAAATATTAATGTATCATCATCAAAATGGTTTGATCATGTTAAAGTTTTAAAGTTAAGAGAATATACAAATTTCATAAGCACCTCTCAACATCAAACCAAATCTCTTAGCAACAAGAGTTTAACAAAAATGGGTTTAGAGGTAATTTCAGTGCAAATCCTAATCAACTCCATCATATGCCTTCTCGCAAATAGCTCTAGGTTTGTTTTCAAATTTTCTTGATAGCATACACTCTTGGGCATTCAATATATACTCCACACTTTGGTCTCCCTTCTGTAAAGGCTTATTGATATTTTGATATTACTGAAGATAACACTTCTACTCTGTCTCCTTGTTAAAAGTCTTGGCTCAGTCTCCTTGCTACGGTCTGGGCTATAAAGACTGCTTAGAGACTGATCAATCTTATGTTAGCTAAGCTTTCCAACACCCATCTCTGGAAATCAACACGATAAAGGTTGATTTGATGGCTCTGTTGATCATTCCTCCACGATAAAAACTCTTTTTGTTTTTGGGTAAGTGGGGAAAAGGCACCTACCTTTGGTAGGAATTGAGCCTAGGACGTAGCGTTGAAAATCATCAAGCGTTAAACAATTAAGCCCGGGCTCTTTTCCTAACAATATCTTCTCTTACTAACTCCAATCCAATGAAAATCCTTTAGGTCTTGCTCCAAACCAAGCTAGAAATTACTTCCCTTAATTCATCTTCCATAAAAAGCCTTTTGAAACACCTTATTTTCTCTTCCCTAAGTTTGTCAACAGGTATATGATCAATGTTTGTTTTCACTATGTATTTTTCCAAGAATACATTCTTGAAGTGCTGCACAATTGCTTTATCATGGGCCTATGTAATGCACCTCCAAGATCAACAATAATGGGTAAATGACCAATCTCAACTTGGTAAGAGAGTTGATACAACTATTGGGTAAAGTTGATTCCCATGATGCTCAGATAAAGAATCAATCCCATCTTGAAATGGTTAGGTCATTTGATCTAATGCTAGTCCATGTGAAGTGCACCCCAGTGACAAGGATATCAACCATTTCATTTGTGGTAATGAAATAATCAAAATTCCACATACATGGTATAATCTTAGATTGTTATGCTCTTATGATGATCTAGTAACATTAAAATCCCCACCCACACATCATAATACAAAATTCATTACTTGCATTAGATAATTCATCTAAAAAAAAGACCTTATTTCCTAAGGGATCTCTCTCTCTAAAAAAACAAAAGTTGGATCTCTCTCTAAAAGATGAAGCCTTTTAGTGACTTGGGTAAAGGGCCTACGTAAATTTTATATTTGAAATTAACATGCAGCAGCAGCATGATGCATGAAAGCCTTGAATAGAGTGAAGGACACTATTCATGTTCCACATATGCCTTGACATAACAAAAATGGCATTGTTCTATACTGATTTTCTTAACATGAGGGCACTTATGGGAGAAGATAATTATCCTATGTTTGAGCAGAATTTGAGGCGTGTTTGATAACAAGGAGATTTTGGAAGTGGGAGTGGAACATTCCACTTCCATACTTGATAACACAGGGGTTTTGGAAGGGAATGCCCTTCCACATACCTCTTTTTTAACATTAAAATAGGCCCATTTTTGGAAGACCACCCGTCCATCAAAAGGCTGCTCTTCCATAAAAAATGATGGAAGAATGCTCTTCCGTAGTAATAGGAGACTCCGTTCCTCTCCAATAAATTGTGCGTGCCAAACGCGCACTTGGATTTACACTAGAAATGTGGTCCCAATCCTACACTGACCAGCCCCAAATGGAAAAAAAAAATGATATATTTTCTCTATATACTATTTTAGAGTAGTGCTAAAATCTGTGGAATTATAAAATTTGTTTCTTCACATGCCATGTAAATGAATAGAGAACACTTTTGGCAGATTTATGGAGCATGCATGCATAGATAACTGTAGTAATCAAGTGCACTTGTAACTAAAGCCAACTTTTATTGGGGCCATTTTATAACTCACCTTTAAAGTGTGAGTTGTGGAAATATTCAAGAATGTGATTAAATGCTAGGATGGCAACACAAACTACCCTAAAAAGTATTAAGCAGCAAAGAGGAACCTTACATTTTGTGTTTGGCCAGTGAGTGTCACTAAGTGGCAGCTTTGGTTGGATGTCCTATATATGAGGATGTGCTTGGAGAACAGCATCTGAACATGTTACATATATGAGATGCACACACATGGTTAGGCCTCCCTCTCTCTAGAAATCCACACATAAAACAAAGTTGAAGGCAGGGGAATCCTCTTTCTTCAAAAGGCACTAATAAGATGAATAGTCACCTTTATTGTAGCACTGATAGAGGATTGTTCCTACTTCATCTTTATTGTCTTTTGGGGAATAGAAGGTAAAAAGGGAGGGGGTATTGTTCCTATCAAGTGCATAGTTGCTTCACTAAAAATGTTGCAATACGGGTTGTGGCACTACCTTATTTCCTTTCTCCATAGCTGGGTTTTAACCTTGTTCCACCCTAGAATGGTAGGGGTGATCCAGGTCTAGGAATTCCCCGAATCACCCGATATCAAACAGATTTGCATTTGTTTTGTACTTTTTTCCTTTTTTTTGAAAAAAAAATTACTTTTATCCGTATGTCAATCCAGATCAATGAACCACTGATCTGGATCAATAAACCGCGAACCGACGCACTAATGATTCACTGCAACTGTGGATAAACTCATTTGAAGATAGTAGGATGATGCAACAACATATAATGGTCAAAACATCTTAGTATCAATTTTGTTGACCTTTTGTCATTGCACGTACAGTAGATTGTTGAGTTCTATTAAGAGTAGACAAAAGAGATTCTACTCCCACGGAAGTAGAATACCCATTTACTCCCTCAGGTAAAACCCAACCTAGAATTACATTTAGGATATCAAAATTTGGAGATGTAATATCTTCAACGTATAGATTAACTTTGTAGACTTGAGGGGGCATCCCAAGTGTAAGGGAACACCCAAGTAAACCACACTCCCTTCATGTTTAACTTACAACGTGAAGGGAGGTGAGAAAAGGTTACACCTCTTCATGAGGGTGTTACACATCTTCATGAGGGTACACCTCTTCATGAGAGGGCACTTTCTCTCATTATAAAAAGGGGAGGGGTGGAGGTCTATAAATACACTACAACACACACAAGAAAGGTGTGAGAGCTCCTCTTGAGAGATAGAAAAAAAGTGTGAGAGAGAGTACAATCCCCCTCCCATTTGAGATCTAAGTAGAGATCCGGCCATGAGTAATAAAGAGTTGTACGTGAGAGTCAAGTTTGGACTACTCCTATCACATCTGTTGGAGTGTTCGTGAGTTTCCACCTCGCTCGGGATTTGAGGTGTGAAGTTGATTTCGATAACTCTAGTAGTTGTCGAATGTGTCTGCATGAGTTGATCATTCCTCTCTATATTTGTTCATTAAAATTGTTGTGCGAGCATTTAGGTATGATATCCGATTTCTGGTTATTTTATTTTGCTTTCGTTTCGGGCTTTGGATCATATTTTTTTCAACATTGGTATTAGAGCCATCGTGAAGTTGGGTTCCCGATTATGCTCGCATAACCATTCCCACCTTACTTATGAAGGCTTGGCTGTGGTTAGCCTATGATGTTGCAAAGTGCACATAATGGTTATATTAAAACTATAAGCATGTGCATTATGCAATCTTTATAGTCGTATTGGCCTTAGGCATGGGTTTTGTAAGTTGAGACTTCCTAGACCATGAGGATCAAGGCTAACTAATCTTGATAGACCTCATATTCTAAGCCATGCATAGTGGGCTTTATTATCTTTTTGTGGTATGTCAAGGCCGCATAAAAAGGGCATTTGTTTTTATTAGAGTGCATCTAGAAAGATGTACCGCTTGCAAATTGTGAAGTATTTGAGATACTAGATCCAAAAAAGAAACTTGGTATTGATTACAAGTAAGAGTTCAATATGGCCACGCGAAATTTTTATATCACGACTTTTAAAGGTCCAGTTTTTTCAAGTAGCTAGACAATTAGCAAACGTAAAAATGATAATCTAAGTGCCATTATGTATCAAACAAACCATGTGACATCCATATTAATTGGTGTAATTTTATCGTTTTGACTTAGAATGACTTCTAAAAATGTGATTGCGAATCTCACTAAAGGTAAAAAGTTGAATGGAAGCAATTTTCCTATGTGGCATAGGAAAATGCAATACCTTATAAATGAGCAACTTGAACACCTAACTATCATTAAGCAAAAACCTAAACAAGGTGCCGCTGAAGAACTTGTCTGTGAATATGAGGCATGTGACAATGCTGACCGTAGCACTCGCTTCACTTTGCTAAGTGCTATGGTTGATGACCTCATTTGTGAATTCGAGGGATTCACCACGGTAAAGGCCATGTGGGATGCGCTTCAGCAGAAGTATGCTGGCACTTCCACTGCTCGGTTACGAGCTTTATTTATAGCTTTTGAGACATACAAAATGCCTCTAAATGTGTCAATGGCGGATCATGTTCGAAAATGTCTCAAATGATACATGATCTAGAGGCAATACTCGGATTGCTTAGGCCTCTTCTATAATATTGGGAAAACAAAAAGTCATTGATGTTGTATAATGAAGTTGTAACAAATTTTTCCCAACTTTCTCATCACCTTGAGATAGAGGTTGAGTTTTCAAGTAGTATTTCCGTCGCATCGGTTTGAGTTATCATGCTCCCCTTGCTACCACTCCGAGTCGATCACTGGTCTAGCTATCAAGCTAGGCTCGTCCCCTTGTCAAGCCTCTTCTCTTTTCTCCCCTTATTCGCACCCTCTTTTTCATCACCCTAATTTCTCATCTCCTCTGTCATATGAATGAGCACATCTGTGCATGTTCACCCCAAGACAAGGGTGCGTTCTTCAACCCACTTGTCTTGAAAATTAACCATGTCAGTGCTTTATAGAAAACAAGGAGATTGCAGGTCAAGGGAGGCCATTCCGAACCAGCTAAAGCAGCTGGAGGGCTTTCCATCGTGATCTAAGAGGGTGCCCGCACGAGTCAGCACGAGTAAGTCACAAACTCAAGTGACGTTGGTCCCCACCTCATGTTTAAAATTCGTCTCTCACTAGTTAGGCACTTGCCCTTATTCAGTGAACAAGGTTACCAAGAGAGCGGTCTTAAGTCCCGGGTCTTCTGAACCCCAAGACACGTGTCACCCGATCACTTAGATCCGGGGGGTGAGATCGAGGCATCCGATCAGTTTGGCTACTCCACTAGGGACTTGCTACCCCTTTGTCGGTTCGCTATTTCTTTATCGGCATCACCTTTTATTTTCTGCATTCCCTTCCATGGCGTCTGGGTTATTCAACCCGTTCATCCGAGTGGGGGATTTTCTCATCCCCGCACTCGAGACCATCCCGAGGAAGCGAACTTCTCAAGCGTCATTCCCTACACTCTTTTTGTGTCAGGAGTCACAGTCCGGCTTCGAGGTTCTTTCCTGGATTGGTGTGAGAAGGGACTTGAAGGTCCTTAACTCTGCACTTTCTAGTCCTTGTGGACCCTCCACCAAGCCCCTTTGGATGGGTAGCACGTTTGCTACCACCCACAGCATGCACCATGCTATTGGAAAATCCCTTGCTAGTCACATTGCTAAGGTACATCGAAAGGCTCCCTTGTCCGCTTTCGCGAATGGCAAGCAGGCTGCTATCACTCATGAGGGTCGTTGTAAGGCCATCTTCCATACTCCTCCATCGTCCCGAATCTCTATGCTTAGAGGCTTGACACACCGAGGAGGAGATCTTGGGGCCTCCACCTCACACACACCTCAGGTCATCCATGCACCCGGACCTCACAAGGGAATTCGGGGCAAAGGCATGATGGCAGATAGAAGCCTACAACCTCCATCTCACTCTTTGCTCTAGTTGATGGACACAACCCTCGGATGCTCAAGAAAGATGAGGCAATTCAGATCTCAGGCTCGATTCTAGAGAGAAGTCTATTGTAGCCTCAAGATCAAGCAGCAGAGAGGTCTGCAGCTCCTGACTAGAGATGCCCCTAAGGCAGTTGAGGTTACCACTCTTGATGACCTCCTACCTCACAATCCCTTCTCACTCTTCAGATTCCAGAACCTGAGCAAGAGGTCTAAGAATATTGCTAGGTGGCTTCTGTCACATGAAAAGACCAAGTTAGCAAGAAGTCACGGTCCCAAGACCGTCAAGAACCGGTCCTCACACGGTCGGCGTAGAAGACTCAAATCCAGTAGGGGCATGCTGAGCCCCTACAGACCGACTTGCTGCATACGACTCGCCAACCGCGGCAGACCACTACTCCACCTGACTCTTACCCTCCAAAAGAAACAGTCAACGTAATGGTCATCAATGAGTCGAGTGATGCCTCAGAAGAATAGATAAACAAGTTCGAGGTGATGATGCAGTCCATTCTCGAAAAGATGGATCACCTAGAGGCCTCCAAGGCCCCTACTTCTCCACCTCACCATAAGGCAAACTCCCCCACCGGCGTCCTAAGATAGCTCTACTCCCTGTATGATTTTGCAAGCTGATGTAGATGCCATGGTGACTCACAGTCTCAAGAGTAAGATTCCGGGCATGAAAGGGGAACCGCTTTACCAAAAGTCGTACCCTCGTATATCAACCAGGTGCCGTTTTTCCCAAACTATCAAAACGGGAAGCTCTCCTTGTTCAATGGTACTACATCCCTGCACCATCATACCGCTCACTTCCAGGCAGCTTGTCGAGAGACGGCAACTGACGGGTAACTCCCCCTCTGTCAGTTCGTCGAGACTCTCGAAGGGCTAGCCTTCAGTGGTATGCTCAGCTACCTCTAAGCTCGATATACACATGGCAGGAAATGGAACAATTATTTTACCGGTGCTTCTATGAAATCCAGAGAAATGTGGAAACCATCGAGCTCCTCACTCTGACTCAAGAGCCTGGTGACCTAGTCTATAAGTTCATTGCCCGATGGAGGAAAACCAACTCTAGGGACCTCCAATGACCGTGGGACCACCGCCAATGGACTTGGAAGGTTAAGACCATTCACCATGCCAAATTTCGATCTACCTGGGTCCTGCTATCCAAAAATGGCAGGTTTCTAATGGCAGACAATATTCACATTTAGGGAAACATACTCTAGAGACCTCCAATGAATGTGGGACCACCTCCATTTGATCCAAGAGGCCGAAAATAGATGCCACGCCAAATTTCAGCTCAATCCGACCTTTCTAGGTCGCACTTTTCATAAAGGGAATATATTTTTAGTAATTGTGCATCTCGAAAACTGTGGAAACTTGCAAGTGATGGTTCTCCTTTGTCTTGAAGCTAATGAAGCCCAAATTCGTATATGTTATTCGCCTCACCAAGATCTACATTTTGGTGGTTGGCACTCACCATTAGGTGGCCTGAGCATGAATAAATCTTAGTGAGAAGCTGGCAGGCTTCTTTTGTGCCCTGTGCCTATCGTAAACGACAATGCTTATCGCCGCCCGCGAAGGGTCATAGCGATGCCTATAGCTGTTCTCTTGCGCCCTGTGCTTATCACGGACGACGTAGCCTATCGTCACCTGTGAAGGGTCGTAGCGATGCCTATTGTTGTCCGTAGGCTTCACTTACGCCCTGTGCTTATCGCAGACAGTGATGCCTATCGCCATCCGCAGGCTCTTTTCGTGCGTTATATACTTATCGTTGCCCGCGAAGGGTCGTGCTGCCTTCTTGTGGCCAATGTCATCTGTAGTTCTCTACTCAACCTTTCGCTGCGAGCAGCAGTGTCCAGCGTCGTCCAGAGGCCACGACACTATTACTCCACGGCTGTGGAAGGCGATGCCTAACACCGCCGGTCTTCTGAAGCTGGAACCGCTCTAATTGCCCAATTCAGCAAGCCTCAAGGCTGTAAACCTCGAGGTAAGTTTAAAAATGGGGCATCTCAAAGGAAGGAGCAACCTAAAAAAGAGGTTAAGGAAAAGAAAAAGGCCAGGCATAGACACGGGAGACGAACAAAGGACAAATCCAAAATAAATTCTACAATTACGAAAAAAAGGGCCACTATGCACGTGAATGCCCCGAACCTAGAAAGGTACGAACTAATTTTCCTGGCTATGCAAATGTTTGCACTCAGGTGCTTGTTGCTCATTCACAATTTACTAGGTGGATTGTGGATTCAGGAGTGACAAGGCATATAGCAAGGGATCGAGAAGGGCTCGTTGGGCTCCAAACTTTGCCGGTTGGAAGTTAGAAGATCTTCATGGGGAATTGCGCATCAGAGGATATGCTAGGGGTTGGAACTTACCAACTTTGATTCCAAAGTGGACGAACCTTTCTTCTCCATGACGTCCTCTATGCTCCCGGAATGAGAAAAAATTTTCTTTCAATTCTATGACTAGTTAGAGACGGTTGCTTAATCAGTTTCATGCTTAATTATGTTACCTTTACATTTCCAGATGATTTTAACTATTATGGCCAAATTTTTAATGACTTAGTTATTTTGGATAATAATTATATTAATTTTTCCCTTCCTTCTACCTATATGACATCGTCATCCTTTTCCACCTCTTATATTACGTATAACTCCATAATGTGTCATGCTAGGCTTGCTCATATAAGAAAAAATAGGATGATCCAGTTGGCCAAAGAAGGATTGTTGCCATTATCCAAAATAGACCTACCTATTTGTAAATCATGTATAGCTGGAAAATCAACTAGAAAGTCATTTCTTAAAGCAAAAAGAGCAATCGGTCTTCTAGACATAATATATTCTTACATTTGTGGTCTATTTAATGAGATGGCCCGTGACGGTTCCCATTAATTTATCACATTTATCGATGATTATTCTCGCTATAGATATGTATACCGAATCTCGCATAAATCGCAAGCAATAGATCGTTTTCGTCGTTTTATGCTAGAGGTTGAAAATCAATTGAATAGAAGAATTAAAGCTCTTCGTACTGATCGAGATCGAGAATACTTATTTGATCAATTTAAGAAGCTTTGTGGGAATAAGGGAATCTGAAGACAAGAAACGATGTCCTACACTCCGCAACAAACTGACGCTACAGAAAAAAAGAATTGTACTTTGTTGGACATGACTATGATGGCTCATGCCAACCTCCCAATATTATTTTGGGGAGATGCACTCCTCACTGCGATATACGTCTTAAACAGAGTGCCATCAAAATCCATTTCTAATATCCCTTATAAGTTATGGACAGGTAGAAAGCCATATCTTTATCATTTACGTCCTTGGGGGTCAGCTGCACATGTTCACATGCCTTCTCAATTGATAGGGAAACTAGACAGGCGGTCTCTCAAATGAATTTTTATCCGATATTCTGAGCACTCGAAGGATATGTGTTCTGTCAAGAACATGATGGTGGTGGGATGAAAGTAATAGAATCTTGCGATGTAGATTTTATAGAGACAAAATTCTCTAATAAGAAGCAGTCTCGTATATCTGAAGAACTCTATGAAGAGCCTGAATCTCATACAGACGTTGAGATAGTTCCTTCACTTGAGGGTAATAGTGGGAGTCTTTCCATGATTGTCAATGATAGTGGGAGTGAGGCACTGGTTGAGAATGAGCATATGACTTATGTTGAGTCACCGACCATGCTAGAGACACCTATTGAGAGTGGATCGCAGGTTGAACTTCGAAAAAGTCAATGTGGGAAAGTTCATGGTAAACACTTCGAAGTAGAGGATCTCACGTGCATTTCACTTGATGCTGATGAGCTTAACTCATTCCAAGAGGCCTTGAATTCTCCTACTGTGGATCAATGGATGTTTGCTATGAAAGATGAGCTCAGTTCTATAGAGCAGAATCAAGTCTGTGAACTTGTGGATCTACTGCCTAATAAAAGATCAATTAGAAATAAGTGGGTCTTAAAAATCAAGAAGAAGGCAGATGAAACTATATATAAGTATAATGCTCGTTTAGTGGCGAAAGGGTTCACCCAAGTTGAGGGAGTGGACTACGATGAGACATTCTCCCCGGTGGTGAGAATGACCTCGATTTATCTGATCCTAGCAATCGTCACACATATAGACCTAAAACTCTTCCAAATGGATGTAAAGACTACTTTTCTAAATGTTGACTTGATGGAAGAGATCTATATGGAGCAACCTAAAGTTTTTGTAGCCCTTGGCCTTGAGCGCAAAGTGTGCAAGCTCAAGAAGTCCATATATGGTCTGAAACAGTCATCAAGACAATGGTATATCAGATTCCATAAGGCCATAATGACTTATGGTTTTGAAATGCTTCAAGAAGACCATTGTGTATACATTAAGAAGTATAAAAAAGACATCCAGATATTGTCTTTGTATGTTGACGATATTTTATTAGCTGGGAATGATCTGGAGCAACTTGTTGCTACGAAGGAGTGGTTGTCCTCCAAATTTGAGATGAAGGACATGTGTGAGGTGAGTTACATACTCGGTGTTAAGATACATCGAAATCGCTCTCAAAGGTTTTTTACTATGTCACAAGAAACATATATCCAATGGATTCTTGAGCGATTCTGTATGCAAGACTCGAAACCCATATATACTCCAGTTGAGAAATCATATACTATAAGTCTTGACATGTGTCCGCAGACAAAAGCTGAGAGGAACAAAATGTCTCGTGTTTCATATGCAAGTACAGTTGGTAGTTTGATGTACGCGATGCTCTGCACGTGTCCAGATATTGACTATGCAGTGGGTCTTGTTAGCTTATACCAGAGTAACCCAGGACAAGGTCATTGGCAAGTAGTGAAGATGATTTTTTGATGCCTTCGAGGAACCTCAAGTTAGATGTTATGTTTTCAAGGAACCGATTTGCGGTTTACATGAATACAGTGATGCTGATTGGGCAGCAGATGTAAATGAGTGCAAATCGACTTCAGGTTATGTTTTCTTATTAGGAGGCAGTGCAGTCTCATGGTGTAGCAAGAAGCAATCATATGTCGCTCTCTCCAATATGGAGTCTAAATACATTGCTTATAGTGGAACAATAAAAGAAGCCGTATAGTTGAGAAGATTCCTAAGGAACTTAGGTATCATTGCAACTAGTAATGAGCCTGTCACTGTATTTTGTGATAATACAACAACACTTGCTTCTGCAAAGGATCTAAAGTACCACAGAAAGTCAAAACATATTGATGTTAGATATCATTATATTCGAGATATTATTGCACATTGATATGTGGTACTAACTCATATTCCTACAACTAAAATGATGGCGGATCCTAAGACTGAGGCAATTGTCAAGATTGCACATCAGACTCATGTAAGAACTATGGGACTCAAGACCCTATGAATTTATGTTACACTTGGTACGCTGTTATAATTAAATATGGATGTTATTTTATGGATGGTTTATGTACTTTAATACACACGAAAGCACAATAGTGCGAGTATCATTTAATTTGTTGACAAGCCAAAGCTCATTACCCGCATGAGCGACGCTCAATTTCTAGGATATTGGAGGATGAGATATACATGTGGTGTATTGACATGATCAGTTCAAATTGACATCCCGACGATTATATAGCCTGTAAGTAGTCAGGGATGAACATCAAGGATGTTCAAGTTGACACATGGATGTGATTGTGGGACGCTAGGTGGCGATCAGTTGCATGGCAATGAAAAGATTATAACATACATGGTGTTGATTCCGACACCATGACGTATGATTCATACCACATGTGTTTTATAAGTGACCAAAACACCTACTCGTGTGGAAAAAGAATATCATCCTTTTTTTGCCACTGTGCGAGGCTAATAAGTAGGTGACCTGTGATGCCCTTATGGACCTTAGACTGCATTAGAAAACTTTACTTCGATCATTCACTTTGGTATGTACTCCTTAAGGTCAAGTATGAGACTCGTCTGGCACATTACTGAGACAATAGTCGGGGTCAGAGTAGAATAATGTATGTTGTAAGGGAAGACCATTTGATATCACACTCTAGTTTGGTACCACAAGAAAACAATAAACATTATGCGCTTATTGACAATGATTGTGTATGAATGGGTAATCTTTTGAGTTGGGCTCGTGAGGGATTAGTTGAAAACTTAGTCCGGTGTGGTCAAATCGAGTCAATGGCAAGTGGAGCAGTTTTTTGTCTTGCAGGTCTTGGAGAGATGAGGTGTTCCATGCCAGTTGGTTGGAAACTTGGTATGGTTCTATCTAACATAATGTTTGCTCTAGTAAGTCACACATCGCATTTTTCCCTTTTTATGAAATAATACTCATGATGCGATAATGAGCCATAACCCTTGTTTGGGCATATAATACTCCCACATACGGGATAAGTGGGAGATGTAGACATGAGGGTGCATCCCTAGTGTGAGGGAACACCCAAGTGAACCACACTCCGTTCATGTTTGACTTACAACATGAAGGGAGGCGGGGAAAAGTTACACCTCTTCATGAGGTTACGGCTCTTCATGAGGGGATTACATCTCTTCATGAGGTTACACCTCTTCATGAGGGGGTTATACCTCTTCATGAGATGACACTTTATCTCATTATAAAAAGGGGAGGGGTGGAGGTCTATAAATACACTACAACACATACAAGAAAGGTGTGAGTGCTCCTATTGAGAGATAGAGAAAAAGTTTGTGAGAGAGTATAATCTCCCTCCCATTTGAGATCTAAGTAGAGATCCGGCCCTGAGTGATAAAAAGTTATGCGTGAGAGTCAAGTTTGGATTGCTCCTATCGCATATGTTGGAGTGTTTGTGAGTTTTCACCTTGCTCGAGATTGACGGTGTAAAATTGATTTCAGCAACTCTAGTAGTTGTCGAATGTGCCTACTTGAGTTGATCATTCATCTCCACATTTGTTCACCAAAATTGTTGTGGGAGCACTCAGGTATGATACCCAATTTTCGATTATTTTATTTTGCTTTCGCTTCGGCCATTGGACCGTATTTTTTCCAACAAACTTCAATAAAAAAATTTCTAATTATACCCTCTATGCACTTGAGCATGATAATATCTGGAGATTGAATAGAGACCATCCAATTTTTAGATGGTAAGATCTAAATGGTAGGAAACTCAAATTTCAATTTTTTTTTTTTTTAGAAACTGCCAAAATATTGAGTTATTCTATAATTTCTAGGAGATTAAACCGGTTCACTTGGTTTTCTATGTTAATATTCTGCTAAAGCATCTTCATTAGAAGTTTAATTCTTTTCTCCTTTGGGCTCTAATTCCTTATTCTATGGTGTATTTATAAGATGAAAATCTTAAGAAATACAAGACGGGTTCATTAAAGAGTAGGTTATCTACAATAAAATGAACTAATATATTGATTTATAAGAGGCAAAAGCATCTTCCTATGCATGTGCTTGTATTATCTGGAGGACCAAACCTACCATGGATGGGCCAAGCTAAAGTGTACCAACTTTCATTCATGCTTTTAGTTCTACAATGATGGAAAAAAATTCTTTTTTTTTTGTATGTTTTCTTCATACTGTTGTTTATACTGTTCGGCCATATTGGGATTATTTCTCTTACTATAATTAGAAAAGTTCATGGTGAGTTTGTTGATTCTTGTGTCTACCTTGATTTAAAGGGTTTTAGGACCCAAAACATATCCTAAATCACTGGAAATCCATTTATCTATGGCTACCTTGGATCCATAAATTTGGAGCACCTAAAAGGTACAAGATGGACCATTTTTAAGGAACAAATTCATTTTTTTTCAAATCATAGTAGTTGAGATGATAGACCTTTAGCAGTCCTTTGGGGCCTTGTATTTGCAAAACGTGGTTATGCATCAACACCTGGGTATACAAATTCCAATATTTTTAAGCATAATTGTAGGAGGAATGCAGTTTGGGTAGCTTTTGGATCAACTTGGTATACAACAAATCCCACGTATAGCAAAGGTTTTGTCAATATAATAATATTATATTATAATATATTTATACTAATATAAATTATGTTGAGGATATTTCACAAATAATAATAATAATAATAATAATAACAATAATAGTAATGCACATAAATATTATTATTATATAATAAAATAATAATAATAATAATAATTATTATATAATAATTTTATTTTATTTTATTGGTATCATAACTCTAATACAAGCTATAATAAAATATACAATATTTTGATATTAACAGAATATGATATCTATATTATGCTAATAAAATTATATTATAATAAAATATAGTGAAATTATATGTTATGGTTATAGTACTATTAATAAAGTTCATGATATTTTATGATAAATATTTAGAATAATAATGATAAGCTTACCAATGTGGTATTTATGAGAAATCTCATACAGAGGCTTCTGAGTGTGGTGTATGACCACATTGGTAAGGTATATGAGAAATCTCATACACAGGCAATGCCATATACAAAACCATTGAGGCAAAAAAATCCAAGTGATGTGTTTGACCACATTGGCAAGCTATATATGAAATCACATGCAATTAGCAAGAGGCAATGCCATATAGAAGGTTATTGAGGCCAGGAAATCTACGTGTAGTGTATGACCATTCTAGTAAGGTATATGAAAGTCCCATGCAGGTAGCATGAGGCAATGCCATATATAAAACCATTGAGGCCAAGAATTCTAAGTGTGGTGTTTGACCAGATTGGTAAGTATATGTGAAATCCCATGTGGAAAGCATGACGCAATGTCATGTATAGAGTTGTTGAGACTAGAAAATCTGAGTGTGATGTATGACCACATTAATAGGGTATATGTGAAATAAGTACATGAGGCAATGCTATCTAAAAGTGGTGTGTGACTACACTGGCTAAGTATATGAAAATCCCATGTGAAAAGCATGGGGCAATGTCATGTATAAGATGTTAAAGGGCCTTCAGACCAAATGGGAGTTGTTGGAAATGTGGCCTATCAGGCCCTTTTTCTCTCAGAAATTCATTTTTTTTCAATAATGATACAAAAGCCATATTGAAGTATATGTGAAATTTCATGTGGTTAACATGAGGCAATATCATACACATCGACCTATTTTTGAGCTTTAATAGGATGTATCACTGGAGGGAGACCCAGTATCACTGAAGGGAAAATCCAGTGGTGTATTTGGATTCCTTGTAAATTGTGAAAATGCTTGGATGACATCCTATTATATGAGTCATTAGTGGACTAATGACATGTTACGATTAACTCATTACATAGGATTAACAATTTGGTGACGACTTGTTAATTCTAATTAGCTGCACTCAAGGGAATTAAGGCAAGAGTTACACTTGGATCTCAACTCCTATAGACCATGAATGTGAGAGTTACTAAATAAAGTGTTCTCTATAAAAAGAAGTTAACGAATTTAGAAAAGATAGAGAATGATAGAAAAGAGGTGAAGAAGATTCACCAAGAAGACTCTCAAGGTAGTCTGTCACCAGATGGCTTGGTCAATTTGGTATGGAACCTTAGGTCCCTCGTGTGATTTAAGTACATATCCCAGTAATTTGTTTGTCGATTTCAATTTTATTTATTTATTATTATTTTCATTAGGACTAACAGATGATTGATGATAATGAAGGTGAGATAAACATTTATTAGGATCAAGGGACATGCACTTCTTGATGTTTCTTTCTTCGCTCTTTTGTTCCCATCTTTTAAGATAAATATTCACTAGGATCAAGGGACATGCACTTCTTCATGGTCCTTTCTTTAAATAGAAAAAACGCTTAAAATTTAGAAACGAAAAGAAGGATAAGGAGGATTGAGGATAATGGAGGTGAGATCAACATTCAGTAGGATCAAGGAACATGCACTTCTTGATTCCCGTTCTTTTCTCTCTTGTTCCCATCTTTAAAGATAAATATTCATGAGGATCAAGGGATATGCACTTCTTCATGTTCCTTTCTTCTCTCTCTTGTTCCCATCTTTTAATTAACCATCCTACTCCCACAACTTCTTATACTATTACAATTGAAAGGGCCTACCCCAAAACACAAAATAATAGGGAACCTACGAATTTTTGTTTGTGGGTCCTACGAATTTTTGTTTGTGGGTCCATGTAAAATCATGTGACCAAGATATTGGGTTTTGAGGGACATGTACTTCTTTCTCTTTATTCGTTCCTTCTCTATTCTCCATCTAACATCTTTTACCCCCACCCACCCCTACCTTTTTATTCTAGGGAAAATTATAGATGCTCCCGAAGCATAGCCTCCGTCTTGAAAACTACACCAACTCCAAATATTTATTTTGCAACTGTTCCCTAAGTCAAAAAGTGATGTCTCTTAGGATGAAAATATACCCCTTGTAATGCATGTTTCTCTCACGCGCTCTTAGTTTTTGAAATAATGTTGGTCAGTTACAATATGTGTCAGACCGGCTTCCTTTTAAGCTATGTGCCGGTACGGCACATAATGTGCTAGACTCCTTTAATTTTAAATTATTTGCTGGTCTAGCACAAAATGTGCGAGACTAGCTTCATTTTAAACAATGTGTGAATCTGGCACAACATTGTGTTGGATTCGCTTTATTTTAAATAATGTGCCGGCCTAACACACATTGTACTATCGTAGTTTGATTTTCGTCTTGAGAAAAAGTGTGTTGTACTAGTGGTATTTTCATAAAGTAAGGTTAAGGTATCCCTTTATTCTATTTCTTTGGTTGTTTAACTGCTACTATTGTCCCCTCTTATACTTTTATCACTAGTACCTTTTTTAAAAAATAAATAAAAAATAATTCAGTGGTAAGAATCGAACTAATTACTCAAATCAAGCCCAATGCCTAGTGTTTTTCCTAATCAAGAGACAAAAAAATGGATGGCAAAGTCATATAGAAATAGCTAGCAAGCTAGCATTGCCACCCATATTTATCTGGTGTGAACGAAAGGTATAGTTAGGCTAAATCAGATCCAATGTTATTAGGGAGTTTAACAAAATAGCTAGAGGAGGTAAATTATTTATTTTATTTTATTTTTTGACTAATGTTCTTTACTTTATTAAATAAAACTACTCAAACGAAATTACATCAGAGGAAACAGCAAGAGCAGGCAAAATAAGCCTCTCCTTTAGCCAAAGAGTCAGCCAAGGAGTTCGCCTTACGGTAGACATGACAGAACAAGACTGAAAAAGGGGCCACCAGGTCCATAATCTGCAGCTAGGAAGACCTCAGCTCCCAAGGAATACGCTGCTCCTTCTTACACCATTTAATAACATTCAAATAATCCCCTTCAATGATGTAATTACCCCCCAAATTTCTAGCAATAAAAATTTTAATCCCTTGCAACAGTGCCAATGGCTCTGCTTGGTTAGCGGTGGCTACACCAATAGAGCCAGTATATGAGAAGATAACCTCTCCAAAACAGTCACACACCACACCCCAAACACCAGCCAAATATGGATTACGCAGAGAGCTCTCATCGAAATTTAACTTAAAACCCCGACACTCTGGTGTCATCTTAACTCTACCCATCAAAAACAGGTTTGGCAAATTCAACAAAACATCAGGTTGTGAAATACCCCAACCCTCCTTTGTAACCGAGAACCAAGACCAAATAGACAGTTTGACATTACTAAGCAATTTGTCAAAAGGGAGACTCTTACCTTCAAACATCCGCCTATTTCTTTCTTTCCAGAGTTCCCAAATGGTAGCCCCTCTTGCTATTTGCTAAACCAAAACACCCACAGAAGGTAGATGATTAAAGCCTAAATGAGACATTAAGCCCAACATTGATCGATGAAGTGAAGCGTTAACCCCAAGAAGCCCAAACAACCGATACCAAATTCTAGAGGCAACTTGGCAGTGGATAAAAAGATGATCGCTAGATTCCTCATCCACTTTTCACATCAAGCAAATATTGGATAAAATTTTACCCCTCTTAATCAAATTGTCCACCGTCAAAATTTTATTTTGGATAGCACAAAAAAACATGTACTTATAGGGGATAGGTCATTTCCACACTTTGGCAACACTAGGTAAAGACCATCTCCAACGATCGTGGAAAAAAAATCCTATAACGCGACTTGATCGAGAAAACCCCATCGCATTCAACTTTCAAAATCATTTCATCCAACGCCCCTGTGAAATATAAGTCGAGTCCAAAATACCCATCAAGTCATTCCACTGAAGATAAACCTCTTCAAACTTATCATACGGAAAATTAATACTCCAAGCAGCACGATTACCTCTCACTTCAACCCTATCCGAGATCTTAGCATTAGGTTGCGAGACGTTAGCAAAAAGTTGTAGATAAGTAAGCTTAAGAGGAGCATCACCTATCCATTTATGATGCCAACACGAGATGTTATCACCACATCCCACATTCCAATGAAAATAACTTGTAATAATCGGCCTGCACTTGTAAATAGACTTCCACTGAGAAGACAACTCTGTATTTTTACCCCCTCCTATCCACATACGTTGTCTATCCAGACCATATTTCGAAGACAACACTTGATACCAAAGTTGATCTGTAAATTGCAAGCTTCTCCACCACTATTTGCAAAGCAAAGCCTCATTTATATATTTAATCTTTCTGATGCCAAGACCACCTTCACTCTTAAGGTACAAACACGATCCTACCTAAGAAGATGAAACTTCATTTCTTCCTTAAAAGATCCCCATAGAAAATTACGCATTATTCTTTTAGTTTTCTTAATCATTGCGGTTGGCATATGAATAAGAGACATCAAATAGAGTGGTAAATTAGCTAAACAAGAACTTAACAGAAGATGAAACTTCATTTCTTCCTTAAAAGATCCCCATAGAAAATTACGCATTATTCTTTTAGTTTTCTTAATCATTGCGGTTGGCATATGAATAAGAGACATCAAATAGAGTGGTAAATTAGCTAAACAAGAACTTAACAAAGTGACGGGTATTTCGGCTTCCACAAATCCAACTTCACTTGGACTCTCTCTAGCACCTTATCTCAAACTGCACCATAATGCCTAGTATCAAAGAGTAGCATTCCCAGATAAGTAAAGTAACGGGAAAGAGCCCACAGAGCAACTCAAACAATTTGCTAAAGATAGAGTCATCACCAAGGGGCAGTTAATTCCTATCAAATAGGTCTTATGGAGGTTAACCTTCAAGCCCATTGCCACCTCACAGCAGTCTAAAAAACGCGCAATGCTTAACACTTACGTCTCATCTGCTTCATAAAAAATAAGTGTATCATCTGCATATTGCAAATGAGAAACTCTTGGACCCATCTCAACCACCTTAAAACCAGAGAAATGTCCAGAACCTTCCATATTACGAATCATCAGACTAAAGCATATGCATAGATGGAAAAAAGAAATGATGACATGGGGTCTCCTTGACGAAGACCCTTGAAAGCCTTAAAAAAATCAATAGGACTTTCCTTAACAAGCATTGAGAAATGGGCAGAGGATAAACATCCAAAAATCCAACTTCTCCATTTAACCCTAAAACCCATATTTTTAAGGATTTCCAAAAGCACCCCCTATTCAACTCTATCATATGCTTTTTCCAAGTCTAATATGACTCCAAGAGCTTGACTTCTAACTCTAGAATGAATCCACTTTTGAGCCACCAAGATACTATCAGTAATTTGACGATTCTGAATGAAAGTAGATTGTATGTTGGAGATGAGAAAAGGTAACACGGACTTCAATCTTTTAGCCAATACCTTAGCCACAATCTTACACAGACTGGTTAGAAGACTTATAGGCCTAATACCTAAATGCTCTGCAATCATTGATTTTTTTAGGGATAAGAGCAATATAAGTGGTGTTAACCCCTTTGAAAACCACCCCTAGTCGTAAAAGCTCTAACCATCTCCAACAATTCAGACTTTATCATGTTCCAAAATTTATGAAAGAAAGATATAGGAAAGCCATTTGGGCCTGGAGCCTTATCACCAGGTAAAGCAAAAACAACCCTCTTTAGTTCTTCCATAGAAATGTTACACTCCAAGTTAGAACTCATTATGCCTGAAAGAACTTTAAAGGGAACCCTTTGTAATATAGGAGTGAATTCACCTTTGTCATAAAAGCCTTCTTAAGATGGTCAATAATATCCCCTTTCATAGCAACATTATCCTCTGCATCAACACCTGGGATAGACAAACCATAAATATCATGTTGCCTTCTTCTTGCACTTGCAATGGAATGAGAACTTTGGTATTAAGATCTCCCTCCTTTAACCACTTAATCATTGATACTTGTTTCCAATATATCCCCTCAACTCTATGAAGATCAAGAAGAGAATTCAACTTCGAACTCCTTTCACCCATCAACTCCTCAGTCAACACACCTGTAGATTGCGCATGTTGGTCCAAGGTTTCAATTTCAAATAAGGCCTCATCAATGTTAGACTGAACATTGTACTTATTCTCTTTCTTCTAAGCGATGAGTTTATGTTTAATGTTGATAAGCTTTTTTTGTAATTGAAAATTCAAGGAACCAATAGAAATTCTATTTTACCAGGTGGTTCTAATGACATCTACCATCGTCTTCTCTTCCAACCACCCAATATCAAGCCTAAAAGGTTTCAACCCACTTCTATCCATGCTGGTATATAAAAAAATGGAGATATGATCAGAAGAAAACGTGGAAGAGCTCTAAAAGAGACAAGAGGGAACGCATCACCCTAATCTATAGATATCATAAATTTATCCAATTTAGACATTGAAAAACTAATAATATCATTATTCGACCAAGTAAATTTGGTCCCAACAATCAGTAGATCAAAGAAAGAATGAATTTCTATAAATCTATTGAAAAGCCTCATAAACAAGTTAATAGAATAACCTATCGAACTTTCATCTGGCCACTTAATGAAATTAAAGTCACCCCCTATACACAGAGGAAATTGAAATTGTTAAATCATATTATCCATATCATTGATAAAACCTTCCTTAAGAGCATGATCATTAGGACCATATACATTCATAATACCCCAAGAAAACCCTAGGATAAGACCATGAAAGCCAATAAGTAACAATCTATCTAGGTCATTAGGACCATAGAAATAACAATTTATCTTGAAGAACAATCTCAAAATTATGAAGAACAAGAGGGTCCCACAACACCCATAAACCACCAGATGCTCCAATAACATCAATACCACAAAAAGAGACACCCCCGAGCCCCAAAAACACTAGAACTCAGGAGTTTGGTCTCTTGACGAATTAGAATCCAAAGCTTAAATTTAGAAACAAAAAATAAGACATCCCCGCCTAGGGTCATCCAGACCCCTAACATTCCAAGATAGAATATTCATAAACAAGGAGGTTTAGAGGTAGAATGTGACCCATAAGGACCTGCACCAAAGAAAAGATCCTCCAGCATCAAGGCTTCATTGAAGGCAGCAGAATCTAAATCCTCTGATGAGTCTGAAGGGACCTCCGAGAGATCAATTAGTACTGGTTCCTTACCTAGAGACATTTTCGGCTTCGCAGTACTCTTGATGATGCCACCAGCCTTAAGCCTGACTGAAGATCTCAACCCCAAAGAAGAAAACTTCTTAGGCTTAGAAACCTTTCCGACTTTGATAGGGTTTTGTCAGACATCCCCTCTCTGTTCCAAGCAACCTCTGTCCCTGATACCACAACACTTCTAGCCTTCTTGATATGCATCTTCTCATTGAAGAAGACCCCAATGGGGACGTTGAAGTCCAAACCTATATCAAAAGCCCTAGCAGCAATCTTCGACTCTTCAGTGTCATAGTCTCAGACACAAACGCCCCATCCTTGACAGTTACATGTGGTTCCCTCAGAAGCCGCAAAGGAGAAACCTCCAATTGGGGGATAGCACTCAAAGGATCAACCGTCTCAGAAACTGCCAAGGCAATGTTCGGATCAAATGGGGCATCCTCTAACTGTACCCCCTCAATATGCATTGGCAGCATCTGTTCACCAAGAACTAAAGCCGAACCCTCATCATCAGACTATAGCACCATCATAGCAAGGGGATCAATGAGAAGGGGATGAAACCTCGCTCTAGCCTTAGGAGGTTGACCCTTGATAGCGGCACTCTTATAACGTAATGGGTACATGATTTTCTCCAGCCAAGTAAACAACACAACGAACCAGGCTTTGAGCACCAGTTCAGTAGCACTCCTTTCTTTGCCAAGGATAGAAGAATGAAACTCCAGCCAAGAAATCTCTTCTCCTCCAAGAGATTATCCTTTTCCCTCACCGACGTCCAAATAGAAAGCTTCTCAGTAAGGAGAAGATGGAGCTGTGACAAAGGACCTGTAGGATCACAAACCTCATATGGACCCACAATAGGGGAATTAAATTGAGACGTCGAAGCCTCATATGGACTCACAAAAGGGGAATTAAATTGAGATGTTGAAAAGTCACGAGAATGCTTCTCCAGCTGAGGCAAAGCCTGAGCCGAAAAACCCTTCGTCCGCTCCGGGAACCTTCCAATAGGGACCCATTTTTTAGTTAATTCACATTTCTAAGTGAATTTGAATTGAAAGAGGAATATTTTCTCCAAAATTTCTGAAATAGTCGTTTTCGTCTTCTTCTCCATCTCAAAAAACACTGGGCAACCAACTCTGCAAGCTCCGAGATCTTTTCCGGGGCAAGCTTTGGCAACTTATGATGAGACACAATATTCCAATCATCCTTAACCTTCTCCTTCGAAACAACAATGTTAACCTTACTAACCCCTTCTTTGCCATCACTATCCAAAGAAACATTGATAGTAAAGAAATTATTATCAACTAGAAGATTGATATAATTTGGTAATGGAGAACCCAAGTTTTACCAAATTTTGTCACGAACATAGCTACAGTGTGCACCCAACAAAGAATTCCAATCCACATCACAATAAACTCCACAGCAAGAGGCTAATTTTTGGATGATTATGAGTTTCCAAGCATGAAATGGAATACCCCACAAACGAATCCAAATTGGGTTCTTGCATGAAAAATACCACAAAGGTTTCCAAGAGACTGAAGACAACAAAGAACCTCTAAATTTACAAAAGCGATTTTGCAATGCACTAGAAACATCAACTTGAGACTTCAGTTTGAATACCACCTTACAACCCCCTATCGCTTTAACATCTGGCAAATAATCCAAATTCCATCCTCGTCTCCCCCAATCAGCCAGCCCAAAATGATCCTTGATGGGAGGAGAGAAAGACCCAATAACAGGAAAATCCCGACTTAATGTCAAGTTTCACCAAAGCATCCCTATCAAGAACCACATAGGGAAAAAGACCTACCTAAACCTCACTACTTACCGAAGCCACAATCACCATCTAACCAAGGCCACCATCCCCTGTTTCAGCATAGTTCTATGGGCCAAGCAATGGCCCTCCCCTATTTCCCCTATTTCAGCGTGAGTCATCCATTCTTCTTTTAAAAAACATTTACTAACTTCATCACAGTTAATGGCAGATTCCTGAACTTGCTGGTCCATCCTTCATAGCATTGACCAAGAATGCTTTTGCACAAACAAAGCCACCACCAACTAACAAGGATCACAAAATAAGAACAACTTCTCAATTTCGCGCGATATATGAGACTTTATTAGTTCACCACAGCTAATGACGTGTTAAAACAACAAGCTAGTTTGTCCTTCCTAGTGACGAAGAACAGAGGCCCAACTGTGCAAACTAAGTTATCCAGAAGAATTCGAAGAGAAGTCGCATCCTACGGTGTGGGGTTCAAGCAAAGTACCCTAATCTTGGAGGCGGAACCTTGGGCTGTGGCCATGAACAATTTAGAAATAGAAAGTGCAGCTCCAAGAATGTATGTGTTCGGCGATGTGGTTGAGGAAGCAAAAGCTCTAACTTGATAAGATAGAAAAACCCTAGTTTTGGGGGGCTTAACTCTATGAGAGGGAAAAACCCAAATTAGAGGGCTTGTCAAGACGTAGGTGTACCTGGTTAGGGCAAAGCTTGGACCCATGAGGGGTTTGAAGTAACAAAGAAAGGAGTTTGATGGATAACTGAAGAAGAAGCGATGGCCATTGTTGCATCCTCCCCCAATGTAACCTAATCAACTCAGTCACTGACTTTCATATGCGCTTTATCTGCCCATTGATGATGTTTGTAAGTAAGGAGGGTGGTGGTTGAAAGCTTGCGAGGGAAAAAACCAAATCCTTAATAACCGCCATATGCATTTACGCTTGATAGCTGCTTTATGGGAAATAGAGCGAGATGGGTTGTTTACATTAATATTTTAACTATATCTTTTCATTTAATTTCAATATCATCAAAAAACATATAATCAAAAGACATTTGATTATGAATGAGTGAGGATAGTTGCAAATGAGCAAAAGGTTGAATAGTGCACCCCATACGGGCATTTTTATAAAATTCTCATACTATAAATTATTTAATATTTTACTTATATCTTTTCATTTAATTTCAATATCATCAAAAGAACTTGATCATGAATGGGAATAGTTGCAAATGAGCAAAAGGTTGAATAGTCCATCCTTTAAGGGTATTTTTATAAAATTCTCGTATTATTCTTTTATTTATAGCCAAAAGATTATATGCTCCCCTGAAAGCATATCATCCATTCACTGTGTTATGTTAAATCCTAGATATTTTTATGAATTCAAATTTTGGGAAATAACCACCTCAACCGAGCGACCAGCCTAAAAGAGAAAAACAAAGAAAAATATATTCAATGTATGTATGTTGAACTGAAAAAATAATGAATTAAAATCGAATGGTGGCTGTTTATTTTATAGACATTTAAAGCTAAGTATCTAGGAGCTCAAAATCAAATTTTATTTTCTCCATAATACTCCTCTTGCCTTTCTAAGTGGACACCAAAAGTTCATAATTTGCTCATGGCATTTCAAACCTACTGTGGTGTGGGTCTCATCCAATGGTCCTCATTTATGATAAAAAATGAGTAATCATGGTACCTTTTTTACTCCCTTGACTAACATGTTTTTCATGGGGTATGTGAAGTGAGAAATTTTGTGGGGTATGTGAAGTGAGTTTTATTGGCCCCACTCTTGTATTCTTTGTATAATAAAAGAGCAAACAATGTTGAAGCTTGTACAACGCAGGAATAAAAAGAAAAGGGGAAATATCTCCATAGGCACTATTTTTAAGTTTTATTTCTCCATAGACCTAAAGTTTTAAAACTTATCTTGCTGCATAAAAATTCTATCAATATATCTTCTAACCTCCTGGATCAACTTTATCTATTTTTATCATATATTTTTAGGCCAAACAAATTTAAAAAAGGCATCTTTTTTAAACTCCTTTTCTCTTCACGTGTTTCTCTTTATCTGAGTCCGTGAATCTCCCATACCTCTCTCTCTCTCCGTACTTTTCCAACTCCCCCATCTTTTTAGTCCAAACAAATTTAAAAAGGACGTCATTTTTAAACCTCATCTCTCCTCATGTGTTTCTCTCTCTTTCTCTCTCCATAAATCTCCCAAACCCCTCTCTCTCCATACTTCCCCCTCTTTTTCTCTCTCTATATCAAAGAGGATATGGTGTGAGTGAAGCTTTGGGAGATTCATGGGGAGTGAGAGAAAGAGAAAAGCGTGAAAAGGGAGTGAGAAGGGTTTAAAAGATGTCTTTTTAAAATTTATTTGGACTAAAAAGATGGGATAAAAATGAGTAAAGTTGGTTAAGGGGATTAAAAGATACGATTGATAGAATCTCTATGATGCAAGATAGGCTTTTGTAACCTTAGGTCTATCGAGAAATAAAACCCAAAAATGGGGTCTACAAAGATATTTTTTCAAAAAGTAAATTACAATATAAAAGGCGTGGTTTGTATAAGGTTGCAACCTTAAACAATCAAAGTAAGGTTCACCATAAAATTTTATTATAAGATATAATTTTGGTATCGAAAATTCCTAGGATGGCTTGAGAATCCATTTTCATCTCTAGTTATAGAATTCTGAACCCCAAATATAGTTCTAATCAAGTAGATCTATAAACACTATTTTTGGGATTTGAAATCTTTTTTTTAAAAAAAATATTTACACAACTCAATGTTGAGATGATCAATTAGATGGTTTTCCAACTTCATAACAACCTTTTATGACGGATTCCTTAGATGCATCTTATTTCTACATTTTAAGTTTGCAACCTTATATATATATTTTTCTAATATAAATAGCTCTCTCTTAAAATATAATCTCATGCGAGAATAAATCAATATATTTGATGATTCCTATAAACTATTTAGAGTATCAATCAAGGGAAAGGTTTTTATGCATCCCCTATTGCATAGAAGATATATGCTTCGCCCCCTATTCAACTGTCCAATTTAGATCAAGTAAGCCATTGACCGTTTGATCTTAGATCCGATGCCTTAGAGTATTTTATTTTTAGTTCTTTTACAAATTATATGAATATAAAATTTAGTAGGTGCCATCATCTCAATGGGGCACACTAAAAAAAAATATTACAAAGAATTTTTTGATAAAATATAATGATCAAAATACCTCTTAAATCTTTCAAGGGTATTTTAGTTATTTTGTTGAATTTCTCCAACAATGAATCTAGACCATCCATTTAGTGAATTTCAAGATCTAGGCCTTGACAAATTCAAAATCGCTTTTTTTTTTTAGCATTATTAATCTAATGATGATAACGCTATATAGGCCTTGACAAATTCAAAAGATTCTCTTTTTTAGTATTGTTAATCTAATGATGATAACGCGATATAATGCTAT
>NW_006499436.1:4272522-4285630 GCF_000471905.2 Amborella trichopoda
TTTCTCGGGTGTGACAGATACGCGGCACAATAAGTTTTCGGATTCATTCCTAGGTATGGTTGAATCCAGCCTTCGTAGTGGACCCATTTACTTTAACTGCTTTCCAAATTTTTCTGTTTCATTAACTGACCCTAATATATTGGATATATTAACCATAAATCTTAAGACCCATGGATTCAATATGACTCCTGGATCTCAAAATCTAGCTATAGTATATTGCATTTATTACAAAGTCATGAATACTCTCTCTCCGAATATTATGCAAACAGATAAGAAGGATCAAACTATTTTATTTCAAACTAATATAGAAAAATCTAACACTATTATTCCAAAAACTATTACTTGGTCAAATATTATTTTACCCCAAACATGGTCTATCCAAAATGAAAATCAACCAAAAGAAATACCAAGGAATAATATTCCCAACCAAATAATAGAACATCAGGATGGAAATATTGAAATAAATTTTCAAAATACTAAACCAATAATACAGGATGATTTAGCAATCAATAAAAGGAATAAAAAGTACATAGTGCCTGCAAGAAAATCTTGTCAATCAACTCTAGAAGTTATTATCCTTCCTTCTCCATCAATACCTACAACATCTTCAGACTTACAAATACAAGGAGTAAAGAGAACAGCTGATCATATAGTAATACCCACTTATACCTCCGAACCTGACATCGCTGATTTCCAAATACTCACCCTGCAAGTCGAAGAGGATATAAACATAGATAACTATCTAGAATATAAATTAAAAGCAAAAAAGAAAAAAGTAGATATTGCATATTTAAAAGATGATTATTTATCCCAAGAGAACCAAGGTATTAGAGAATGGTATCTTAAAGCATTTCAACCCAGATTAGTAGAATTATTGTATAAAAAATACAATAAATTTCTGAAAAAAGAAAGAGAAACAAAAGGATTCTTTATATGGTTACAAGACATTTGTGCTCAATATAACATTCAAATTCCCCAGTTTAATATTCAAACAATAGAAGAGAAAACTTATATAAGTACAGATGGAACTACTACAGCTAGTACTCATCCCCCTGAGAAAAGCATCATCCTAAAAGGTGCAAAAACTCCACCCGTAAAAGGTGAACCACCACAATCCTTATACAAAATCATTGCAACACCTTATAAGGTTGTACCTAAGGATATGGGGAAAAAACATGAATTAATCCCTCATATTGTGGAACAAAATAATTATACCAATCTATACATGCAATCCTTAGGAAAACAAGCTGAACGAATAAAAAGACTAGTCACTCCTCAACTTAAAAGAGTAATTCCTCCTATTCCTAAAGCTGTTTTGTTTAAACCCCCTCCAGAACTTAATAAAACTAAATTTCATTTAGGCGAGGATAACAAAACCCTCATGAATCAATTAATATCCAAATTAGCCCAATTAGATATCAAAGGCATCCCCTCTCCAAAACTAAGTATTCCTATCCCAATACCTAGTATTTCGGAACCTCTATGTAATATTCCCGAATCATCGGATAAAGGAAAATTGAAAATTCCTGAGCACGAGACTCTAATGCTCCAAGAAGAGAAACCCATCATAGATGATACTCAGCAAAATAGAGAATTAGCCTTTATGGATACGGCCACCAATGATCTAAACAAAATCGCATATGGTAAAACATGGAAACCAATAACAGCATTACCATATTATAAAAGACCCATACCTGTTGATGTTCAATTAGAAGAAGATTCCATACAACAAGCAGTATCATATTCAGGCAGATCAATTGTCAATTGGACTATAGATGGTCTATTAGATTTAAAAATATTAGATGTCATGCGACATATGGCTATGTTTGCCTCAACTAATAAAATGGATGGTAATCCGGATCAAGAGGTTGCCAAAGCAATAGTAAATGGATTTACTGGTTGGTTAAGAGGCTGGTGGGATTTCTATGTTGATGATGAAACAAAAAAAAGAATCCTTACCAATACTAGACAATGGACAGCCAGAAATGAACAAAATCAAGAAGTAATTTATACAGAAAGTGATGTAGTAAACACTTTAATTTATACTATTACTCTACACTTTGTAGGAAATACAGCTTTATTAGCAGCAAGGTCAAAAGATTTGCAGTCAAACCTAAGATGTCCTACCCTATCTCATTACAAGTGGTATAAGGATGTATTCTTTTCAAGATTATTAATAAGAGAAGATTGCCAATTAGACCATTGGAAAGACAAATTTATAGCTGGTCTTTCTTACTTATTTACAGAAAAAGTCAAAGAAAGACTTAGAAAAAAACATAATGGAGTTATCATATATTCTGCATACACACTTGGAGAATTATCAACAGAAATAGGTGTTGAAGGATTAGCATTATGTATTGACCTAAAGCTTAAGCGCCAACTTGATAAACGACAAATTACTAACCGAAAAGAGCTTGATGATTTTTGTGAACAATTTGGTTATCATATAGATAGAAAAAATAAACCCGAAAAACTATATAAGAAAAAGAAAAAATACAAGAAAGAAAAATATAGAACGGATAAAGTACATAAATAATATAAGAAGTCTAAACAACAAGGATTTATAAAAAAGTTTTCTCCCAATAGTAAAAATAAAAAGAAAATACTAGTATGTTATAAATGTGGAAAACTTGGTCATTATAAACACCAATGTAAATTTAAAAAGAAAATAGATGCATTACAAATAGATGAGTCATTAAAATCAAAATTGTATACTATTATCAATTATGATACATCTTCCTCAAATACAGATTCCAATGAATCTTTAATCGGAAATATCCAAGAAGATGATTTCATATGGACAGAGTCATCTGATTCTTCAGACTCTTCTACTGATGGACAATTATCACATCCAATGCAAGAATCTACTTGTGCTTGTCCTATTCCTACGCACAATCTTCATACTCTAACACAAGAAGATAATTTGATTTTAGATCCCATAGAGAAAATTACAGATCCAGATGAAAAAAGATATGTTATTACGAAATTTATAAATTTAGCTAAAACAAAAGCAAAAACACATCCTATCAATAAGACACCAAATGAATATAATTTTGCCTCTATTATGAAAAGAGTTAGTGAACAACATCTCACTAAGCAAAAAGAACCTTCGATCTCATACCTAAAACAAGAGATAAACGAAGTGAAAAAAGAAGTACACCAGTTAAAAAATAGAATTAAAATCTTAGAATTACAAAATCTATCTAATCAAAATTCAGATACATATGAACTAGAATTCAATCATTTAGTTACAACATACAGTCCTGACCCACCAGGAGATATTCCAAAAACTTCAGAAACTAAACCACTCCTGATAACAGAACATTCTTCTATTAACCTGCTGGACAAAATTATGATCCAAAAATGGTTTATTCAAGTAACTATCATAGTAGCAGAAGATTATAAATTTCAAACATCAGCTTTAATAGATTCAAGAGTTGATTTAAACTATATCAATGAAGGACTTGTACCAACAAAATATTTTGATAAAACAACTCAAATCTTAAATACTGCAGATGACAATAGACTCTTTATAAACTATAAATTATCTAATGCTTCTGTGTATAATAATCATCAGTGTATCCAAACACCATTTATTATGGTAAAAGGATTAAGCCAAGCAGTTATCCTTAGAGTCCCATTCCTTACCTTATTATATCCATTATCTATAGACCATATAGGAATAACATCTATTTATCAAGATGTCCCCATACACTTTGAATTTATTCACAAACCAAAACTCAAATAAATAAATAGTGTAAAAAGCCAATTACAAAAAAAAGAAAAATTTCTCTGCACTTTAAAACAAGAAATTAAATATAAACATGTGGAAGAACAATTACAAATCTGTTGATACTACAAAAGATCCAACAACTTCAACAACAGATAGAAACTTCTATCTGTAGTGAACATCCCAATGCCTTTTGGAAAAGAAAAAAACATAGTATCAGTCTCCCATATGAACCTGGATTTGATGAAAGACAAATTCTTACGAAAGCAAGACCAATTCAAATGAATACTACTCTACTAGAAATGTGTAGAAAAGAAATTGCCGAACTCCAAACTAAAAAGCTTATCAGACCAAGCTCATCACCATAGAGTTGTGCAGCTTTTTATGTCAACAAAAATGTTGAAAAGGAACGAGGAGTTCCTAGACTGGTTATCAATTATAAACCATTAAATAAAGTATCACAATGGATACGATATCCAATTCTTAATAAAAAAGATTTACTAGTCCGAGTAGCCAATGCTTGCATATTCTCCAAATTCGATATGAAGTCAGGATACTGGCAAATTCAAATTAAAGAAAAAGATAAATATAAAACACATTCAATGTTCCATTTGGTCAATATGAATGGAATGTTATGCCATTCGGATTAAAAATGCTCCATCAGAATTCCAAAAGATAATGAATGAATTTTTTAATGCTTACTATCAATTTATGATTGTTTATATTGATGATGTTCTGATCTTTTTAGAATCTATAGATGAACATGTAAAACATGTTAATACCTTTATTCATGTAGTACAACATGCTGGATTAGTTGTATCAGTGAAAAAGATTACTTTATTCAAAACCACTATTAGATTTTTAGGACACAATATCTATCAAGGCACAATTATTCCTATCGATAGATCAATACAATTTGCTGATAACTTTCTAGATCAAATTCTAGATAAAAAAGAACTCCAAAGGTTCTTAGGATGTCTTAATTATATTATTGATTTTTATCAAGACCTTGCTATTGATGCCAAACCTCTACATGATAGATTAAAAAAGAATCATCCACCTTGGACAAATATTCATACCAAAGCAGTACGATTAATTAAAACGAAAGTCAAAACTCTCCCTTACCTTTCTCTACCTCACCTTACTGCTTTCAAAATCATTGAATGTGATGCTTCAGAGTTGGGTTTAGGAGGAATCCTAAAACAACAAGTGGATGGTCATGAACAACTACTCAGGTATACTTTTAAGGCCTGGAATTCCACCCAACAAAATTATTCTACGGTCAAAAATGAATTACTTGCTATTGTACATTGTGTCACCAAATTTCAAAGCGATATTCTCAATCAACATTTTCTCATTCGCACTGATTGCAAAGCTGCTAAGGATATTCTGCAAAAAGATGTTCAAAATCTTGTTTCCAAACAAATTTTCGCTGGCTGGCAGGCCATTCTTTCTGCCTTTGATGTTACCATTGAACACCTTCACAGTTCTACCATTGCTCTTCCTGATTTTTTGATGAATTTTTGCAGGGGGCTACACTGACGCAAACAACGAAGAAACACCTCTTTCACTTGCATTACAGCTCTTTGCAGCTAATAATAATAATACTTTGTCTAATCTACCTACTATCATGGGCACTCGTAGCAATTCTTCTTGCAATGAGAAACGCCCTCTTGAAATAATACTTGCTTTCAGTGAAATTCCACCCTTGGCCTCTCTCTCACCTTCTATTTCACTCATTCACCAGATAACCTACCCAGAGGCTAATACATCCACTCCGGCCTTTACTCCTGCTCAATCAAGGCCATCTCAAAGGCCTAATATTCCTCGCTCTTTATTCATAGAAAGAGCTTTCCCCTGCAAAAATTCACGGGTAAAAAAATCAGGAAGGGAATTGGTAGAACCGTGAAGGTGTTCAATGGTAAAATCAAAGGCAGAAAGAATGGCCTGCCAGCGAGCGAAAATTTGTTTGTAAATAAGATTTTGAACATCTTTTTACATAATATCCTTAGCAGCTTTGCAATCAATGCGAATGAGAAAATGTTGATTGAGAATATCGCTTTGAAATTTGGTGACACAATGTACAATAGCAAGTAATTCCTTTTTGACCGTAGAATAATTTACAGTGAAATGTCTATAGAAGGTATGTGAATAGTAAGCTATTATATTTTACTATTTCTTGTAAAATAAGATAGTAATTTAAACAAAAGGAAAATATGCAGATAAACGGAATAACAGATATATCAATAACAAACCACTGTGTGTGAGTGTGATTGCCGATTTTAATACTAAAAACAAATTTGAACTGTATATTATTTTAGCAAACCATCATAACATTATACACAACATAGCATTGTATGTTACAGACAAAAGAAACTTTAAATACACATTTACAATTTACAGATACAGTAATTGGAAAAGAGTTTCCAGTGTTGAGGACAAAATGAAGGGAGTGAATGAAAATTGCAGTCGCACATACTAAAAGTATAAGAGAATTATAAGAGAAAATGAGAAGATAGAACCTGATTTTGGTAAAGTGAGAAACTAGAAAAAGACCTGGAGAGCATAGGATTGTTTTAGGCTGTGAGGTCAAGACAACGACTGTAGAGCTATGGAGCAGTAGTGGAGCATAAAAGATGAGAAGCAGAAGAGAGATAACTGTGAAAGAGTGAGAGAGCAGAGAGAGATAACTGTGAAAGAGTGAGAGAGCAGAGAGAGATAACTGTGAAAGAGTGAGAGAGCAGAGAGAACAGAGCTATCTGCAGGAGAGCAGAGAGAGTAGAGGGATTTCGTAAGCAGGGAAGAAACTCCGAGTCGACCTGAGTTTTTGAAGGCAGGGGACTGCCTTATATAGCCAAAGGGAGGAACCTTAGCTACGAAGGAAAAGGAGAGAAATGACCTTGATTTGACATAAAGGGGAGAGAGAAGAGACTTAAAGTGAAAAGACAAAAACCAAAAGAGAAAAAGAAAATATTCTTCCATCGGTGTCGGAAGGAAAAGGACAAAACAACATCCTGGAACAGTCACGTTTTTGTCTTCATATGTCGGTGGCTACAGGAAATTCTTGTCGTCTTATGTCGGTGGCTACAGTAGACTGTCGGTGGCTACAATGTCTTCTTGTCGGTTTATGTGAGTGGCAACAACACCTTTTTTGTTTTATGCTTTGGTGGTCACAGTATATTGTATGGTTTCAGGGTCTTTGGCTGCATTCGTCAGGATCCCCTTCTTCTTTTTCTTCTGGATCTGTTTCTTCTAATGGGAAATATTTATTTGCACGCATTAGAGAGGATTGCACTGTTTCTTTTGATGATACTGGTTTACGTCCAGCTTCTGCAAATATTTCCCTCATTGTTGTTCGAGAGTTTCTTTGATAGTATTGGGATTGGCTTGGAGCATGTTTCGGAGATAGGTAGGAAAATCAAATGAGGTATTGACAGTATTATATCCGGTTGGATTGGGATTATATATGGGTTTTTCTGGAGGTATCCTTTTGGGTACTATTGTCGTGGGGTCCATATTGAAAATGTCCCACCATTTAACATATTTTGCCTAAGCGGGGAATATAAGTATGGTCGGTTGTATTATTTGCAGAGATAGAGTATTCCCATTTCATGATCCATGGGAGTTGGTATAACGTGACAAAGTATAAGTGGGGATCTGTATTCATATCAATCTTATATGCAGCTATCTGATCCGATCTGCTGGCAAACTGCTCCTGGGCTTTTTGAAAGGCAGGAGGTAAAATATCAGTGGTAAAACCCCATATTAAAAACCAATTTTTAAACCAGCTAGGGAATCTTTCAAAAATGGGCATCCTAAATTGGATGTACCAACTACGATAATTTTTTATAAATCTCTGTTGTTTAGACTTCTTATATTGTTTATGTACTTTATCCGTTCTATATTTTTCTTTCTTGTATTTTTTCTTTTTCTTATTTATTTTTTCTATCTATATGATAACCAAATTGTTCACAAAAATCACCAAGCTCTTTTCGCTTAGTAATTTGTTGTTTATCAAGTTGGCGCTTAAGCTTTAGGTCAATACATAATGCTAATCCTTCAGCACATATTTCTGTTGATAATTCTCCAAGTGTGTATGTAGAATATATGATAACTCCATTATGTTTTTTCTAAGTCTTTCTTTGACTTTTTCTGCAAATAAGTAAGGAAGACCAACTATAAATTTTTCTTTCCAATGGTCTAATTGGCAATCTTCTATTATTAATAATCTTGAAAAGAATACATCCTTATACCACTTATAATGAGATAGGGTAGGACATCTTAGGTTTGACAGCAAATCTTCTGACCTTGCTGCTAATAAAGTTGTACTTCCTACAAAGTGTAGAGTAATAGTATAAATTAAAGTGTTTACTACTCTCTGTATAGATTATTTCTTGATTTTGTTCATTTCTGGCTGTCCATTGTCTAGTATTGGTAAGGATTCTATTTTTTGTTTCATCATCAACATAGAAATCCCACCAGCCTCTTAACCAGCCAATCACACACACACACACACACACGCACACACACACACACGCACACACACACACACACACACACACATATAGATATATATATATATATATATATAGTTAAAAGCCAAAAGATATTCTATTCTGCGGGAGTAGAATGTTCATTTACTCCCTTGGGTAAAATCCCACTAAGACCCCAAATTTTGGAGATGTAATCTCTTCAACCCATAGATTAACCTCAATAGAAAAGAATTTGTGACTGTACCCTTTATTTGCTTGAAAAAATAATGTCTCAAGATTGAATAAAGACCATCCAATTTTAAGATGGTGAAATCTAAGTGTTAAAAAACTCAAATTTCAAGTTTCATTTTTTGAAAATAATCATCTAGTAATTCAAAATGGTTTCCAAAATTTCAAATCGAAAAAAGTCCTCCCAAATAGGTATTTTCTCTTAAGAAGTGGAAATTCTCTCAAGAAGTGGAAATAAACTATGCTCCTGAAGGAACATAGTATACGTGCCCTTGTTAATATAGAACGGAGTAATCTCTCTCTCTCTCTCAGTCTCACTCAGACCCCTAAAAATGCTTAAATATACCCTCAACTATTCAAAGCGACCCCTAAAAATGCTTAAATAAACTCTCAATTATTCAAAGGAACTCCACCTTCCAAATTAGTCATATTCTACCTGGCAGAATCTTATTAATCAATTAAACCCAAACCTACTAATTCTCTCAACAATTCAAGCATTTATAGTGCCATTGCGAAATCTCATAGAATAAAACCATATAAGCCACAGAGGAATGTCATGGTGTATTAATAAATCCATATAGGCCAATATATCATTATCAAGGTTTGTTCTTTAATATTTTATCGTCTTACTATGTGTTTGCATCCATGCAAGTGGGAATGACTCAATCTGAAGTTGGGAAATTTTTGGTTTTACTTAAAATTTCTTAATTTCACTAATTCTGAAGCAAACTTAATTGAAGTTCGATTTTTTAGGCAAATAAAAAATAATCATGTCTTCTCATTAGGCCCCACACCAGGAGTTCCTAGACCGCATTAGACTAGCAGTTGAAGCTTCTTTGTCTTTAACCCTAAGAGATTTCATTTAATTTGGGAGAATTTCTTAAGCTTTGAAAGAAGAATTTACCTAGAGCATGTTCTTCCTAAGCTTTTGAGTACTTATGGCAATGTTCTCCCTAAGGCTTACTTAGGGTTTCATGGTTGTTTTTAAGGTTTCATGGCTGCTGAAATTGCAGGGAATTTTAGGGTTTAAGTGTCTAGAGTTTCAAGGTTTTGAAGAGCCAAAGGTTAGGGGCGATCTAAATCCTTGGGTTTCTAGGTTTCTCTAGCTTTAGGGTCTTCATTTATGCTCTAAAAAGCATCAAAGAGGGTTTTACATAGTTTTCAATTGGCGCCTAGATATATTAGAAATCCATGTCCCATGATATATCTTTAACACTTCTATGTTTAACTTTTGACCAAAAATTCAAAATTCTAGGGCTACTAAAATTCCCCATAGATCTAAAACTTTGTCCTCCAAGTCAGCATCAAAATTTCCTAATGAGCACCAAAAGAACCAAAAGTCAGCACCGACCTTCTGGAAACCTCCAGAAGGTCGATAGGCACAGCGATGCGGTTCGCGTTGTTGGGCTTGGTGCCTTTAGTGATGTGATCCATGTTATTGGGCCACTGGTAGCATCAAACTATTTTGAAGTCCCATGGCTGCACTTTGGTGATAGTCTAACCCAGTCTGGACTTCTTTTCAGGGTTCTAGTCGTCTCTTTGCTCATGTTTTTTCCAAGATTTGGGTAGAATTGGATGATTTAGATAAGCCTAATAATTTTAGAATTTCTAATGATTTTTTGGGATTACAGACTATGAACTACATGTTTGTGGTTTAATAGGGTGTGCAACACCAGTAGGGTCCATATGGTCTAGGGCCACAGGTTTACTATGAATTCCCTCAACTAATGACCTACATGTTTATGGTGTAATATGATGTACAATACTAGTATGGTCCATATGGTCTATGGCCATAGGTTTACTATGAATTCCTTTAGCCAAAATACTATAGGGGTTATCTACAGTTGCCCCTCTTTAGTGGTTTTCGTTCTTCAAAGAACAAGTGAGTGACAAAGATGTATAAACATGAGATCCTAGAGTTAGAAATAATGAATTATTTACTTGAATACCTAACACCTAAGATTTATAACGAGTGCCTGTGAACTCTTCAAGGCAATGGCCATGTCGCAGGCTCAAACTAATTACTCAATCTGTAAACTACCAATACTTCGAGGCAATGGTCAGTCGTTGTTAGTTCACCTTGATTCCTCCGGCCCTCAACTGCCAATGCTTCGAGGTAGTGTTCAGCCTTTGTCAGGGTTCTGACCCTTAACTCAGTGTTCCGACAATGGTCAGCCATTGTAAGTTCTGCTTCGTGAGGATTTTCATTTTCATTTGAATTAGAGAAATATGAATTAGAAAGACTTATGGAAGTAAATTTTGGATGATTGAATTCCTATTATACCCTTAGCTCTTGAGGATTTTCTAGGGTTGTGAGATTTATTATTGGCTTTTCCATTATGGGTTTATACCTACTTTTTGTTGAAACTGTTCGGGTTCAAGCAATCTTCTTGGATTTTCAGTTTGGACTCTAATCATGATGAAATATGTGCTGATCTCCAAGCTCTAAACTGCTTCTTGGCTATACAGTCTTGGATGAACCCTCAATCTTTTCATTTCAAAATATTAATAAGATTTTAAAAAGAAGCGAAATTTCTAAAATTAAAGTTTTGAGAAATCACAAGGCACAAAGTTTTGAAAGCACCCGAATTGGGATTGCTCTTAAGATGAGTTTTGAAGTTAAGTAACACTAGAAACTTTTGAAGAAAGGGAGATTTTTTACAAACAACGAAGTTTGTAGTTCAAGAACATGCCATTAGAGAACTTTTTCTTAAAGTTTTTCTTGAAAATAGATTTTAAAAAGTTTTTGCAACTAGGTTTTTTCAAAAACATTTTTAAAAGGTGTGGGTTCAATTTTGCCACTTGTGACCCTTACGGTGGAAATTGAATTCTATGATTTTATTTATTTATTTAGGGACTCTCATCGACCTAAAACTTAACCCGAAGCTAAATTTTGGGATCAAATTGCCCCTTGTATTTTACTTAAGAATCTTTTCAGAGCTTTTTAAGACTTTCAATATTCCTCCTTCTATGGGATGAGTCCTACAATTTTACCACTTATAAAAATATGTTTATCTTTATTGATATACATCATTATGAATACATAGTAAGATATGTACATGTATGGATATGTCTCTTAGGTGTCACTTAATTATGATAAGATTAATTAGTAGTTATCTATAACCGTTGGTATTTATCTATAATTGTAAGTCACCGTATATTTATACGGGTCTTATATATTCTTTATTTACTCAATCAATAAAGAGAGAGTTCTATGGGGCCCTAAGGCCCAAATATACAGAACTACAGTTTTTAACATGGTATCAGAGCAGATATCATCCACGGCTTATTCAATCATATTCGCACAGTTTCACTCTTCACAAATTTTCATCAAAGTTTGCTCAACAGATTGTTCTCCTTGCAAGCACCCCTACGTCTCAAATTTGGTCAAAGTTTGCTCAACAATTGCTCTCCTTGCAAGCACCCCTACGTCTTTGTATACTTGCAAAGCAAAAGCTTTTGCAAATCTCCGTTTGCTTATATCAATCGGGGGCAGATGATATAGTCGTTCTAATTCACAGCTGCAAGTCTGGTACGCTTTTGAATTATCGGGTACTTTGGCGTAGTTCCAATTCAAAAGAACATACAAGGCCTTGTGAAAGGCAAAGTAATCCGTCTGAATATCCACGTTCTGCATATGGTAGGCATGCATGATAAGGCTATGTACATCGGAAAACTTCTTCCAAAGGCAATTGACTTTGCTTTTAAAGCTTTCCTTTAAAAGCGTGTGGTCTTTAGTAAGCTCAAATAGCTCTTTGGAGCATGTATTGGAGCAGGTAGTAGCAAAGCGTCCATTCTTAGGTGGCTGCAGAGGTGTTTGCTACCCACAGTCTTCATCCACCTCTTAAAATGGCCTCTGAAAACGGTCAATCTACACTATCTACCGAGTCGTTCCTTGACTATCCGCCAAGTCGTTCTTCGCGCCGAGTCCTTCTTCGACTATCCACCGAGTCCTTATTCAAATTATCCACCGAGTTCTTCTTCGACTATCCGTCGAGTCCTTCTTCAACTATCCACCGAGTCCTTCTTCGACTATTTGTCGAGTCCTTCTTCGACTATTTGTCGAGTCCTTCTTCGACTCTCTGCTAAGTCATTCTTTGACTATCTGCCAAGTCGTCCTTCGGCTCTCTGCCGAGTCGTTCTTTGACTCTCTGTAAAACAATCTTTGTCTTTGTTATGGACTGCGAGTTGTTGAATCTATCTTGGTTCCTTATCGAGTTCTGTTGGTTTTCCAGGTGACTCTTCAAGCAAGAGACCACTGCTTCCACTGCTTCTATTGGTCTGCGAGTTGTTGAATCTATCTTGGTTCCTTATCGAGTTCTGTTAGTTTTTTAGGTGCCTCTTCAAGCAAGAGACCACTGCTTCTATTGATCACGCCATGTACGTGAAGACTTAAAGATCCAACTCGTTCGTTTATGCAACTCGTTCGTTTATATAATTTATTGTTCAAACTCCAGTTGCTTTGTGTAAAGCATATTGAGTTTGAGGGGGAGTATTAGAGTATGTTTATCTTTATTGATATATATCATTATGAATACATAATGAGATATGTATATGTATAGATATATATATCTTAGGTGTCTCTTGATTAGGATAAGATTAGTTAGTAGTTATCCATAACCGTTGGTATTTATCTTTGATTGTTACTCACCATATA
>NW_006499436.1:4298433-4309732 GCF_000471905.2 Amborella trichopoda
ATGTCCATAATGTCTTTCATGTATCTTCACTACGAAAATATCAGCCCGACCCATCTCATATCTTGAAATATGAACCTTTACCGATCAGAAAGGACCTATCCTTCATTGAGCAGCCAATTTTGATACTGGATAGAAGGGTACAAGTGTTGCGCAAGAAGAAGATTCCTTTAGTCCGTGTATTATGGCAGTATCATTCAAGAGAAGAGTCGACTTGGGAACGAGAAGACGATATTAGAGAAAAATATCCATATCTTTTTCAGTAATCAGGTACACAAATTTAGAGGACTAAATTTCTTTAAGGGGGGAAGAATGTAACAATCCTAAACTTAAAAAAAAAAAAAAAAACTATTAATACATGACAATTCGTTTGAACATGATGGTCCTTAGGGACCATCGTTACTTTTAAAAGCCTTTGTTTTAAAAGCTTTGTGTTTCCTTGCTCTTGCCACGTCCACTAAAGGATGTGGGCTTTAGGTGTTTAAAGCGTAAACTAACGCTCACACCTGTAACGTAATAAAAGCTTTAGGTGTTTAAAGCGTAAACTAACGCTCACACCTGTAACGTAATGAAAGAATAAAATAATATGTTAGTAGAAATTAAATTCAGAGAGGTGAAGACTCCTACCTTAGAAAACTTATGAGATATTTCTCTTTGGTCGAAACACAGTGAACTCCTCTCTCGAGCCGAATTTTTATCGGAAGCTTCCTCTCAAATATTTGTGTGTAAGTGACATCGTCTTTCTGAAAAATAGTCTGTTTTTAATAAATAGTGATATTTCCGTCCAGGATCTTTATTTTATAAGTTTTGTGTGTAAGTGACTTCATTGTCTCGAAAAATAATCCATTCTTTTTAAAAATGAAATGAAATAATTATTTCTGCTTATTATCATGAATTTTAGGCGCGATAAATTTTATGTGCACGTGACCTCATTATCTTGAAAAATAATCTTTTTAATAAAAATTGTGATATTTTATCTATGTTAGAAATTTTGAATGCTTTAAATTAATAAAAGTTCATAATATTGGCCATAAAACAAAAAATAAAAATAAACCATCCCCTTGTCTCTCTCTATGCCCCACTCCAAGTCTGCTCTTTTTTTTGGGTTATTCAGTGGGGATGACAGGCTTTTACCCTTTTTTTAAAAAAAAAAAATTTTTTTTTGGGTTATTTAGTGGGGATGAGAGGCCTCTACTCATTTTTTTTAATTAGTTTGTGACTTTTGAAGCTGTCAGTGAGAGTTCTTTTTTTTTTTTGGGTTATTCAGTGGGGATGACAGGCTTCTACCTTTTTTTTTAATTCTTTTTTTTTTTTGGGTTATTTAGTGGGGATGACAGGCCTCTACTCATTTTTTTTTAATTAATTTGTGACTTTTGAAACTGTCAGTGAAAATAAAAACTACAATGTAACTCAAATATGGGGTACCCTACATCTCCCTCTCCCTCTCAGCCAAATTATCACGTGTATGCTTCCCTTGCTCTACTATTTATTATAAGGTATTCCAAAAAGTTCGCATTTATGATATTTCACTCGAAGTTTCTTTTGTTTGGAGCAAGCCCTCCCTAATCCAAAACATCATTCTCAAGCATAGTTGTAAAATGTAATGCCAGCAGCAATGCCAATATGTCATATCATCCGTCAAAGTTGGAGAGAAAGAGAGAGTAATGGGGTTGTTTTTGTTTTTTGGGGAGAGAGAGTACTAGCGTTGTTTTTATTTTATTTTGGTAGTTGAGCAATAAGAATCGAATTTAAAATATAACATTGTCAATGTCTACTATTAGTCAGTCAAGCCCAAGCATTTTTTATTGGGGAGAGAGAGTAATAAGGTTGTTTTTATTTTTTTTTTGTTAGTTGCCCAGGAATCGAGTTTAAAATATAACGTTGTCAATGTCAACTACTAATTAGCCAAGCTCAAGCATAATTTCACAAAAAAAAACTGAAAAAGAAAGATTCAATAATGTCTACTTCTGAAATGTAAATAGAGATTTATTAATTCAATAACATTGTTTTCCAAGACTAAAGGTAAACATATATGAAGTGATTTACTTTTATTGAGGTAAAACTTATCACAATAAATCATGTTACGATAAAATTACCCTTCGCTCTAACAATGGAATCCTCAATCCAAATTTAAATTCCTTTTTTTTAGTTAGTTTTTCTTTAGTAGGAGGGTAGTACCCTATTAACGAAAAAACTAAAAAAAAAATTAAAATTTGGTCCGAGGATGTTCTTGGACTGAGGGATAATTTTGAAAAAAATAAAAAAAATAGTGGGTTGACCGACCTTACTTGTAACTTCCACCTATAAATAAAGTATTTCGTATTTTAGAAAAAACATTTAGAGTCCCTACGTAAATCACTCTTTTGATAGAGATAAACTTTTTCCATTCTGTAAAATATTAGGCAAAATTTGCATGGCATATCCATCCCTTAGGTAGAGTTATAGCCTACAAGACCAATCCCAAATGGTGACAAAAGCTGGCCCCATGTTTTTCTTTTCTTCTGATGCTATTATCACTTGTTTTTTTTTTTTTTGACAAGTGCAATACTCTTTCTTATTATCACTTGTTTTTTGCACGAGGGAAATTGTTGAAGGTTGAGACATTTGATTTCTCACATGCAAATTAGGTTTTAAGCCACTAGGCCAAACTCCAAAAGGCCATTGCCTTATGCTATTGTTTTTAAATGATCAGGCATTATTTGGTAGCCAAAGCCTAAAATGAGTATAGTGTGCATATGGAGTGTGTGCCACATGGCTTTATAAAAAATGGACTTTTGTTTTCAATATAAATGGTATGCTCTAGAGTACTTACGGTATTTTCTTAGAAGTTGGGGTTTGGCATTTTGTACACAAATATATAGGGGGAGGCAATCAGGTAGGTTCAACCAAATAACCCGACAGGTCGACTGGGTCCAAATCTTTGGACCCAAGTCGAATCCCATCATACCTGAATCAGGTTGGGGCTGGGTCTAAAACTTAGATCTAAAATACTAGACCAGATTTAGATCTGGTCAGATCCTGGTTTGGGTCGACCCAACCCGACCCATTACCACCCTACCAATGTCTCTGCCTTGGGTATTATAGTAGTTAGGCAAGAGCAAAGGCTATTGGTCTTGGTGATGGTGCAAACCTGTCTTCTGTTTGGTGATCTGAAGAAGTTAGAAACGCCATAGGTATGAGACTTCCTTTTGAATGTTAGTACATTACTTCTGTTTGGGTATGGGCTTTTCAAGACGATAATTTGGGGCTTCCTTATCCTATCACACCGCCCATTATCCTCTATTGGTTTGGGCGAGTGTATACACTCACATTTTATAATATCCTTTCACCAAATTTCACGTATAGGATTTTTTATGACAAAATGAGTTTCGGGATAATGGTTTTGGGCTTTGGCGGTAGTATTGTCGAGCCTTATGATGAAGTCACCACTTATGTAACAGTTAATGTCTAGGCTTCCATTCTCACTCAATACATTTACAAACCATTAATGATTTCAAACAATAGATAAAGACTCGTTATCCCCACTAAATTACCCAAAAAAAAAAAATTGGTTTGGGGCAATAGAAGTATGCATATTTTAAGACTTAAGGGCATGTTTGGTTCGTATGAAAATGATTTCTTAGAAAATAACTAATTTCTCATGTTTGGTTAATCACAAGAGTAAAAACTCTTTTTACCTATGAAATTAATTTCCATAAAAGTGGCCAAATTTTAAGAAATTGGAATCATACCTATGTAGGTATGATTCCAATTTCTTTCAAAATAATCGGGAGTAGGGGTGTACGTAAGGCTGCCATCAGGCTAAGCTGGCCCGGGGCTCGGCAAAGCCTGAAAACACTTTGGCCTACCCCAGTAAGGCCCGGCCCGAAAAGTGTATTGAAAATCCCACCACTCCCCTGAATATGTACTATCAAAGCTTAGCCTAGCCTGGCCCAACCCAACCCGAAAAGAATATATTAGGCATGGGCCTAGGCTCGGCCCGTCCCATTAAGAAGTCCCCGCTCCCTCCCCCCCCCCCCCCCCCCGAATCAGGTTGGGGCTGGGTCTAAAACTTAGATCTAAAATCCTAGACCAGAGTTAGATCTGGTCAGATCCTGGTTTAGGTCGACCCAACCCGACCCATTACCACCCTACCAATGTCTCTGCCTTGGGTATTATAGTAGTTAGGCAAGAGCAAAGGCTATTGGTCTTGGTGATGGTGCAAACCTGTCTTTTGTTTGGTGATCTGAAGAAGTTAGAAAAGCCATAGGTATGAGACTTCCTTTTGAATGTTAGTACATTACTTTTGTTTGGGTATGGGCTTTTCAAGACGATAATTTGGAGCTTCCTTATACTATCACACCGCCCATTATCCTCTATTGGTTTGGGCGAGTGTATACACTCACATTTTATAATATCCTTTCTCCAAATTTCACGTATAGGATTTTTTATGACAAAATGAGTTTCGGGATAATGGTTTTGGGCTTTGGCGGTAGTATTGTCGAGCCCTATGATGAAGTCACCACTTATGTAACAGTTAATGTCTAGGCTTTCATTCTCACCCAATACATTTAAAAACCACTAATGATTTCAAAAAATGGATAAAGACTCGTTATCCCCACTAAATTACCCAAAAAAAAAAAAATTGGTTTGGGGCAATAGAAGTATGCATCTTCTAAGACTTAAGGGCATGTTTGGTTCGTATGAAAATGATTTCTTAGAAAATAACTAATTTCTCATGTTTGGTTAATCACAAGAGTAAAAAATCTTTTTACCTATGAAATTAATTTCCATAAAAGTGGCCAAATTTTAAGAAATTGGAATCATACCTATGTAGGTATGATTCCAATTTCTTTCAAAATAATTGGGGCAGGGGTGTACGTAAGGCTGCCATCAGGCTGAGCTGGCCCGAGGCCCGGCAAAGCCTGAAAACACTTTGGCCTACCCCAGTAAGGCCCAGCCCGAAAAGTGTATTGAAAATCCCACCACGTCCTTGAATATGTACTATCAAAGCCTAGCCCAGCCCGGCCCAACCCAACCCGAAATGAATATATTGGGCATGGGCCTAGGCTCGGCTCGTCCCATTAAGAAGTCCCCGCCCCCCCCCCCCCCCCCCCCTCCCCTTTTTTTCTTGTTTTTAGTAAGCCAAAAATATTTTTTAGAAAATTAAAAAAATATTGGGCTTCTAGAGAGATGAAGAGATAGTGGGCTTTTAGAGAGAGAAAGAGATATCGGAATTTTAGAGAGAAAAAAGATATTGGTTTCTAGAGAGATAATAAGTTTTTAGAGAGAGGAGATATTGGGTTTTTAGATATAGAAAGAGAGATTCGGCTTTTAGGGAGAAAAAGAGATTAATTTCTAGAGAGAGAAAAAAAGCTTGGATTTTTAGAGCGAGAAAGAGAGCTTGGGTTTCTAGAGAGGGAAAGAGAGATTGGGATTCTAGAGAGAGAGGGTTTTTTGAAAGAGAAAAAGAGATTGGTTTTGTAAAGAGAGAGAATGGGTTTTTAGAGAGAGACAGATTGGTTTTCTAGAGAGAGAGAATGGGTTTTAGAGAGGGCAACAGAGATTGAGTTTCTAGAGATAGAATGGGTTTTTAAAGAGAGATTGGTTTTTAGAGAGAGAATGGATTATTAGAGAGAGAAATAGAGATTGGGTTTCTAGATAGAGAATGGGTTTTTAGAGAGAAAGATAGATTGGATTTTTAGATAGAATGATTTTTTAGAGAGAGAAAGAGATAATGGGATTTATGATAGAGAAAGAGATATTGAGGTTCCAAAAAGAGGGTGGGTTCTTAGAGAGAAAGAGAGAATGGATTTCTAGAGTGAGAGGATGGGTTTTTAGAGAGAGATTGGGTTTCTAAAGAGAGATAATAGTTTTTAGAGAGAGAGAGATTGGATTTCTAGAGCGATGGGATGAGTTTTTAGAGAGCGAAAGACATAATGAGTTTTTAGAAAGAGAAAGAGATATTGGGTTTGGGTTTCTAAAAAGAGAAAGAGATATTAGGTTTCTAGAGAGAGAATGGATTTTAGAGAGAGAAAGATAGATGGGTTTCTAGAGAGCGAGAATTGTTTTTTAAAGAGACAGATTTGGTTTCTAGAGAGAATGTGTTTTTAGAGAGAGAAATAGAGATTGAATTTCTAGAGTAAGAGAATGGGTTTTTAGAAATAGAAAGAGAGATTGAGTTTCTAGGGAGAATGGGTTTTTACAGAGAGAGAGATTGGTTTTTTAAAGAGAAAATAGGTTTTTATAGAGAGAAAGATAAATGGGTTTTTAGAGAGAGAAAGATAAATGGGTTTTTAGAGAGAGAAAGAGATATTGGATTTTTAGAGAGATAATGAGTTTTTAGAGAGGAAAAGAGAATAGAATTTTAGAGAGAGAAAGAGATATTGTATTTCTAGAGAGATAATAGGTTTTTAGAGAAAGATTGGGTTTTTAGAGAGAGATTGGCTTTTTAGAGAGAAAAATTGGGTTTTTAGAGAGAGAAAGATAATGGGTTTTTAGAAAGAGATAGAGAGATTGGGTTTCTAAAGAGAGAATGGGTTTTTAGAGAGAGAAAGACAATGAATTTTTAGAAAGGACGAGAACGATTGGGTTTCTAGAGAGAGAATAGGTTTTTTGATAGAAAATGAGAGATTGGGTTTCTAGAGAGAGATGATGGGTTTTAGAGAGCGATTGGATTTTTAGAGAGAGAAAGAGAGATTGGATTTCTAGAGTGAGAATAGTTTACATTGCAGATTCCAAGATGGTAGATTCTCAAATAGCTTACCAAATGAAAGAAAACATTCTTATAGGAAATTTAGATAGTATTACCAAACATGAGAAAAAAAACATGTGAGATCTAAATCTAAGAAATTGATTTCCCAAGAAATTAATTTCCTACAAGAAAATTATTTCACATGAACCAAATGTGGCCCCAGATAAAAGGATTTTCATGATAAAGTATACGATCAAATACATTTATGAAATCAGAAAATCAGTCAAATTTTTAAAAGAAATATATACTTTTAATTGTGATATATGTGCAATTAGGCATACTATGAGTTTAGGCGTCCACACATTATTATAAGAGAGCATGGTGAATATTTAGAAAACTTTTCCGTTTTTTTAGAGAATTTTGGTGTTTACTCATCTTTTATACACGAACAACATGAGCCTTACTAGGTAAGGATCATTGATTTCTTGAATCATGCCTCTCTCTCTCTATTTGGACTTTTTTGCTCTAGACAAGAAGAAATATGTACATAATTTGTGCTCTTTTTGCCTCTCTTTAAATTTTTGATGCAGGTTCTATTATTTTTTTTTTTCTGTAGACAATCAATATCGACCGTTAGATGTGAAATCGGAAGGTTGAAAATGTATCATTGATTGGGCACAAAGTTCAAAATAAATTTTCTCAATCTATTAGATTTCATATCCAATAGCTCAAAACGATTGTGACCTTCTTGTACCAAAAGTAAATAATCTCATAGGATACAATCTCTTTTTTTTCTTCTACATGCAACATGATATAAAGGTGATGCAAGGGTTCGAGGATATGCTTTTATATGTTTATTTCGTATAACACCTATGGTTTTATGACTGAGAAATTGTTTTTGATGACTATTTTTATGTTATGTCTCCTCTAAATATATATTTATTTTGTTTTTTAAGATTATACTAAAAATTTGTATATTCTAATCACTAATATTACATCTTAAACTTTGTTGAGGAGTAATTTTTAACGTTTTGTAACTACTAGCTATATCTTAAAAAATTGTTCATGTGTATTTTCCATGGCGTCTCTTGCTAGTGTTTCTTTCTCTCAAAAACTCGAAAAAAAACCATTACGTCAATGTTGTTAAACTACAATCTCTCTCTTACTACTGCCTCTTACAAAATTTTAAGATGGAAACAATTGAGAATATACATAAACAAATTTTTTAATTGAGAATCTGGAGAGACCATTGAAAAAACTAGGTCATATGGTCTCCTTGCATTTTCATTCCTATCAGAGAGATAGGAGATCGAAGCGCTCTTTATTATTCCACCAAATCAACACATAATTTTTTGGTAATTTGGTGGGTGAAATGGGGGCAGAAAAGGATATGATTTACAAAAATAGATCTCGAACTCTTACTAATTTTGGGCACGTATAAGCATTATCTCAAGACGATATTTGTCCCCCTTCGATTGAGTATTTGATGTGCATAAGGAGGACAATTCGTCATCGGGATACAGGAAAAGAGGGAGGTATTTAATAATGTTCCTTAGCTCTATGTGTTGGGTTTATGTGGCCTTTAAATTCTTTATGAGTGTGTATTGAAATACTTTTATTATAGTGAGATAAACTCAATGGGAGTGTGGTCCCTCGAGGACCATACTAAGCAAATGATGTTTCCTTATACCGGACTGTACTTATCAATCTAGGCCAGTCAGTTGGAAAACCCAAGGTACCTGGGTATAAAGAATTAATCGATGAGGGTTTTGGGTTAGCCTTTGATGAGGTCGGAGCATATGCCTAGATGAGTGAGCCGAGGGACTGTGTGACCCTTGTGTGTGATGGTAGCCTTATTGAGACAGGGGCCAAAACCTCATTCATGTTCCATCATACGGCATGCATATCGATAGATCGTTTGGGAAAGCCAGATATCCACCTTTGGGTAAAGCGTATGCATATACGATAGATACCCCTATGCGCCATAGAGTTGTGGTCGCATCAGGTCGTAGTGACCTTGACTCGTCTCTAGGGGAGGACCCGTAATCCACAGACTGGGATTGTGACCCCTTAATTCATTGGTCTAACTTTGGTGACCTGTTAATGAGCTCCTGCTTGGACTGTGGGTCATGGGAACCACTAGGTATGTTCAATAAAGCTAGTGTGGTCTGTAGTCCACAGTTGAAGGTGGAGTACCCCATAATTACATATTGAATTCCTAAAACCATATGGATCCTTTTCCCATCATATTAATTTAATTGTGTGCATTTTATTATTGAAATGATTTTAGTTTTATTATTGGAATTTTTATGAATCTCTCAATATTTTATTTATGATTTTTGGATTTATCAAAATATAGTTATTAATTTTACAAAGTTGTAAAAATTCAAATACATATTTGTTTTATTTAAATTTAAAACTATTTATAAAAATCTATGGGGGGGCCAAAGTGCACATGTGCCCACCGTGTGGCATGTGGGTGGGGGCCCACATGTGCCACATATGGGTGGCATGCCTTTGCTTTGTGTTCAAGTCTTTAAGTTATGGTAACTTTGATTTGTGGCATGTGGTCAAATCTTGGAAGAGAAATATTGACCATGGCTTATTTTGTTTTATTAGCAAGTTTGTTTTAAAGGGATACGGTCAATTTGAATAGATAGTAAATATTGACCTTATCTTATTTATATTTGGTAGTATTTATTTGCTTGATAATATTTGCTATATCTTTATTGAATATGTGAGATGGATTATGCAATTTTATATTGATAGGAAAATGGTTTAAGGAAAGAGGGATAATAGTCCAAGCACCTTCCATAATGTTGATGGCCCATCTATGGAATGAATGGCTCAGATCTTTCACCCCACAAGTCACCTTGATCAACGATCTAGATTCAATCTCATGACAGGGGCAAATTATGGAAAAACCCAAAGAAATCCTAAACCTAACTTTACACTATACAAGGGGATTTTATTTCCTATCTCTACACGTCTCTCTCTCCCATGATCTCTCTCTCTCCTAGAGGGGCATGCCCCACTCTCTTTTCTATATTTCTCTCTCTAACCTTCACTCCCCAAAACTCTCAAAGGGGCACGCCCAACCTTAAGTAGTTCTCTCTCTCCTCTCTAGACCTAAGAAGAAACTAGGGTAAGAAATCAGAGGGAAGCCTAAAGTTATTTTTGGGGGTTAGGGTTTGGTAGAGATTTTAAGGGTGGTTACTTAGTTTGGCCGAAATTAGCTTTCCCGGTTTAAGATTGCAGCTAGACCACAGATCCCGTATCATTGGATGTGGTGACTCGGTGTAGGGTGTAAAAAGCCCGTTTGAGGTAATCTCCGACATCTTTTCTTTTATTTACTTATTCTTTTATTTTATATTCTCAAGCATAATATTAGGTTGTATGAATGACATCAAGTAGTTGAATTTTATTGTTATGCAATTTTATTTTGGAATATCAATTGTTTGTAATAAGACCATCTGTGAGTAATCTTGTTGCCAAAACATAAGGGGTGATTATTATTATTATTATTAATTGTATTTTCCCTGTAAAAGATCACATAGGTCTTTCTTTCACTATGCACCCGAGCTTAGAACCCACACACTAGACGCCAATGTCTTGTTGTATTAGAGAGAGAGAGTTAGCCCATTAGTTTGCTTGTTGGAATTGCATGAGAAACTCACAAATTGTCCTAAGTATATAAAATTATATGGGTAAGAGGACCCTTGTTATAGACCACCAAGAGGCTGCCCATTGAGTATTGTGGTGGTTACATGCATGACCCCCATTGAGTATTGTGGTGGTTACATGCATTACCCAATAGCTACATGTTACATAAGTTACATGCACCCCAACAACTACAAGTTACATGAGTTACATGCACTTGATGACTGATGTTACATGCCTCCATCTCATCAACGGCTAGACGACTGCTGCATCTCCCTACGAGCCCGTAATGCAAAATACATCATCAAGTGCTCTTGTGCCCACGCACACGCACGTGTACGTGTGCGTTCTCTCTCCATTTTACTTAAAGTATATTCCATGGGAATGCGTGCTCTTAAATATAGCTCAAGAAACTCTATCTTCTTCAATGTGGGGGTCAAACCCAAATCTTTCTCTCTCTAAAAAGCAATTTAGGAAAGAATAATAAAACCAAAGGCAAAGCAATTTAGAAAAGAACAAACTATAGGGTCGTTGTGAAATACTTATAAGTATTTTTCGATACCAAAATACTAACTATTTCCCCCACTATTTCAAAATAACAAAACAAAATATGGGAAACATATTATTTGCATACCATAAAAGTATCTTTCGATTTGAACTTTCACTTGGAGTGTACACTACAAAGTCCATCAAGTACGTAGCGTGTAGCTTTGAACCAGGTTGCTTATCTAATAGACCGGTAATGTAACTCACAAACAATATTCAACTTTGTGTCTTTTTAGCTACCATCACATTTTGGGCCTTGTGCCCATATCCCGATTTCATAAGTGCTCGAGAGACGACTCCATCTCATAGAAAGCAGCCTCACTTCTACATTTATATAGGTGTGTCTATCAAGAGTGCCCATGTATATAAAACACTCTGACTTATATATATATATATATATATATATATATATATATATATATA
>NW_006499436.1:4310366-4324411 GCF_000471905.2 Amborella trichopoda
ACAACATTAAGAGCATCGTTCATCCTACTATCATACAGATGATCACTAAACTTATTTCTTAGCATGTGTGTTATTATATTTTGTCGTCTAGTGACCAAACTAACTATACGTATAATTTGTTTTTACCACATTGAACCTAGAATTTTGAGGTTACAAAAGACTAATTCCCACTGTAGATGATTACTCAATGGACTCTAGCTCCATCCGTTTTGACATCTACTAATATCATCCCTTGTAAGGCCTTTAATCAAAGGATCAGCCAAATTTTCCTTTGATCTTATATATTCTACACTGATCACTCCATCCTCAATTAACATTTTAATGGAGTTATGCATTCTCGCAATATGTATAGATTTTCCATTATATACATTATTACAAGCTCTCGCAATAGTAGTTTGATTATCACAATATATTGTTATTGCAAGTATTGGTTTTGGCTATATAACAAATTCTTTAGCCATTCGACCTCTTTGCCGACAGAGTTTAAAGCAATAATTTCATACTCCATAGTAGAGCGTGAAATACATGTTTGTTTATTTGACCGTTATGATATCGCACATCTCGCTAATGTAAATATCCATCAGGATGTTAATAGTGAATATTGGATTTCATTATTCCAATTAGCATCACTATACCCTTACAACACTCCGGGATAACCGACATATTTTATGCCATAATTGATAGTTCCTTTCAAGTATCTTAATACTCAAGATATAACATCCTAATACTCTTTACTTGGGCAACTTGTATATCTACTAAGTTTCCCTACCGCATATGCAATATTAGGACCCGTTCTAGTCATTGCATACATTAAACTACCAATTACCCAGCATATTCAAGTTGAGATATACATCTCCCCATCATTTTTCTTTAACTTAATATGAGGATCTATAGTGGTAGAGACTGACGTACTATCAGTATGCTCAAATTTATCAAGCATTTTCTCAAAGTAGCGAGATTAAGTCAAGATTCATTTTTTTTGTTTTATCACTACTTTGATACCAAGTATCACATCAGCCCCTTTTAAGTCCTGCATATCAAAGTTAGAAGCGATGAACTTTTTAGTTTCCTCTACAATTTATAGATTAGAGCAAAAAATAAGCATGTTATCTACATATAAACAAATTATAACACATAAAAAATTTATTTTCTTACTATACACACATTTATCAGCCTCGTTTATCTAAAAACCGTTTAATGTCAAATTTCTTATGCTATTGTTTACATGTTTGTTTTAGTCCATAAAGTGATTTAACCAATTTACAAATTTTATTCTCATGACCTGACATTACAAGCCCTTCGGGTTGTTTCATATATTTTTTCATCTAAGTTACCATTTAGGAAAGCAGTTTTTACATCCATTTGATGTATTGACTAGATGATTAGAGGAGCCTATTGCTAAGAGCAATCTAATAGTAGTAATTCTTGCCACAAGAGCATATGTGTCAAAATAATCATTTTTTTGTTTAAAACCTTTAGCAATTAATCTTGCTTTATATTTATGAATAGAATCATCAGAATTCATTTTCCTTTTAAAAATCCATTTACAATCAATGGGTTTAGAACTTAGTGGAAGATCTACTAATTTCCAAGTTTTATTCGCTATTATGGAATCCATTTCATTATTAATAGCTTCTCTCCAAAAAAATGCATCTTGAGATGCTAAAGCTTTATTTAGAGATGTAAGGTCTTCCTCCACATTTGAGACTACAGGTTACGAATTCAAATTTTTATTTTAATTAGCCTCAACAAGATAAATATAAAAGTCAGGTCCAAAGTTGTAAGATGGATCACCTCTAATTCTCTTACTTCTTCTTGGTTCTATTATCATCATTATTATTTTCTACATGTTCTTCATCAACATAATGATCATTTGATTATATTTATTTTGCATGCTACTTGATTCATTCACTTCACTTTTACAAGTGAGATTTAAAAAAAAATCAGCATCTCTAAATTCCAAAATTGAGTTAGAAATTAGATCAAAAAAATCTATAAGCTTTACTATTTTGAGCATATCTCACAAAAACGAGGTTCTAGGATCCAATTTATTTCTTTTAGGATATGGAAGTCTAACATATACAAGACAGCCCTATACTTTGAAAAAAGTCAAAGAAATTTTTTTATCAAACCAAAGCTCATAAGGGGTCTTATCATTCTTTTTATATGAAATTCTATTTAAAATAAAGCATGCATTTAATAAAGCTCCACCCCACAAATTCAATGGCAAAGAAGAAAATAGCATGCATTAACCATTTCAACTATAGTTCGACTTTTCTTTTCCCCTAGTCCATTTTGTTGAGGGGTATATGGAGCAGTTACTTGATGAATAATGTAATTGTTTTCACAAAATTCATTAAAGTTATTTGATAAATATTCTCCTCTATCACTTCTAATGATTTTGATTTTTTTACTAAGTTGATTTTCAACATTTGCTTTGAAACTTTAAATTTTTCAAATGCCTCATCTTTATGTCTAAGCAAATAAACATAAGAAAATATGGAAAAATCATCGATAAATGTAATAAATTATCTTTTACCACATCTAATTATAACATTATTTAAATAATATACATCATTATGTATAAGTCCTAGCAATTCATTATTTCTTTCAATTGAAAGAAATGATTTTCTAGTTATTTTAACTTATACACATACTTCACATATTTCTTTAGTTAATTCATCACAATTAGAAATTAATCGTATTTTAACCAAAGATTTGGAAGAATAATTAACATGTCCTAATCTACCGTGTCATACATTACATTAAGTCACAATATAAGCAGAAGACTTATTCATTTATTTAACAATATCAAACTTGAACATCCCATCACATGAGTATCCCTTGCCAACAAATACACAATTTTTTGTCAATATGAGTTTGTCAGACCCGATAACCATTTTAAAGCCCTTCTTGTTCAAGATACAGCCTGAAACAAGGTTTCTTCTCATGTCTGGTACGTATTACAAATTTTCTAAGGTGAATACCTTGCATGAACTAAACTTTAGTTCCACTGTTCCCTTTCCAAGCATATTTGTTTTAGCTTGGGTTCTGAGTTGAACTAAATTACCGTCACCCACTGGTTCAAAAGTCTTAAATATGTCTCGAGTATTAGACACATGAATGATAGTGTCGGTAGTGATCCACTATCCACTCTCTTTATCGATCATATTTACTTCGGTGACCATTGCTACAAAATTTTCTTCAGTAATCAAGTTCACTTGGTCTCTATGCCTTTTGAGCCCTTTCCGGTGTCGGCACTCCTTTGAATAATATCCCGATTCCACATACATAACAAGTGGCTTTCTTTTTAATTTTGTTGGCAATAGACTTTTGGTCCTTATACTTTTCATTATGGACCTTAGAAAATAAAAACTTCTTGTTATATGGAGCATTTGATTTTTTCTTAACAAGGTCTACCTTAGAGTGACAATTAATTGATTCATCTTTCTTTTCCCTAAGTCTATTCTCTTTTTTAATATGAAGATATCTTTGAAATTAAACCAAATAAAGATCAATTTTCTTGTGTTTCATCTTCTTTTAGTACTCTCTCCAAGATGGGATAAGTTATGAATTATTGAGCCAACTAAGAAATATTCATCCAAAGAAATACCACAATCTTTAAGTTCATTGGCTACAAGTTGCAACTCATATACTTGAAAGAGTTTAGGCTTGTTTTCAATGAATTTAAAATCTAAAAAGTTAGAGATCAAAGATCTTTTGTTACCAAACTCTTCAATAAGGTACTTGGTCTCAAGTAGTTTTCATAACTCTATCACCGTGCCAATGGAGGCATACATGTCATAGATTGGGTCTACCAAGGCATTTAAGATATGACTATTGCATATATAGTCATCATCCATCCATATCTTGTATGATTGAGTTTGCTCGTTGGTGGAGTCATTCGATGGTGGCGGCAGTGCAGGCAATGACTCGGTGACTATGTAAGCCACTTGGAGAGTGGTAAGCAAAAAGGAGAACCTTTTGTTGCCATCTCTTGAAGTTTAGCCCGTTGAAGCATTCGAGTTAAGAAAATTCGTGATTCATGACCTTCAAAGAAGCCATAGCAGTCTCATTTCTTTCACCCATAAATATCGTCTTGAATTTTTTAAATTTAGTGGGTGAAATGGGGGCAGAAAAGGGTATGATTTGCAAAATTGGATCTCGGACTCTTATTGTTTTCAAGCACTCATAAGTGCTATCTCAAGATGATATTTGCCACCCTTCAATTGAGTTTTTGATGTGGGTAAGAATGGCAATTCATCATCGGGATACAATAAAACAGAGAGGTCTTTAACAATGTTCCTAAGCTATGTGCACCCGAGCTTGGAACCCACACACTAGACATCAGAGTATTGTTGTATTAGAGAGAGAAACAGACAAAATCGAGTAGAGAGAGTTAGCCCATTGGTTTGCTTGCTGGAATTGCATGAGAGGCTCATAGATTGTTCTAAGTATATAAAATCATAAGGGTAGAAGGGCCCTTGTTATAGAGCACCAAGATGGGCATCATCTAACAACTACAAGTTACATGAGTTACATATACTTGATGGCTATTGTTACAAGTCTCCATCTCATCAATGGCTAGATGACCGTTGGATGTCCCACATACATCAACAGCTAGATGACCGTAGGATCCCCCCATGCCCACGCCCACGCCCATGCCTATGCCCATGCCTCACGTTCTCCGAACATGTGCCTTCTCTCTCCATTGTACTTTGTGTTGGACTATTGATGAGAAGATGATGAGAATAATACCAAGCTCTTAGGATTAATGGCAATGTCGTAAGACTGTGGATCGCAGAGGTCAGGTTATACCAGAACAATGAGAACTCTATATTTCGATGTACACCTCTCCATAGACATGAAACCCTTCTTAAAGAGGGATGGGAGGAGGTCGTTTTAAAACGTTCGGCTTCCTCCTAGAGTTTTTAATAAACATGGCCCTCTAATCTTGGGAGGTGGTTAGTTATTTTTTACCTGTTGGATAATGGCATCTTCTCTCTCTAAGAATTCCTTTTTTTATTGATAAAAATAAAATGTATGATGAAGATAAAGAGAGAGAAAAATATGGCCCGTTTAAAGGCCCCATGGCCACCCACATATACCAACATCTCCCACTTAGCCACGAGGGCCAGATATATTGAAATATCATAAAGTCTTTACCACTTAGTGGGTTAAACATTTATGGGCATATGTTTGTGTTTACGATGAAAATATGACAGATCTTCTGATGAAGATCTCGCAAATTTTAACACCTTAAACTAATTAAAAAGATGTAAATAAAGTGATAGAGAAAGTGGGATAGACCGAATTCAGATCTGAGGCCAAATTTGCCCGAAAACGAGCAGATCTGCTTTGAGATATGTGGCAGAGCCAACATGATCCAGAGCATTAAAATACGATTTTTAAGAAAACTTAACAGATTAAAAATAAATAAAAGAAGCAAAACAGTAAAAAGAGGAAGAAAGAGATAGGAAGAAATAATACCAAACAGGGCCGGATGGGCCCGGGATTCTCGAGCTTTTGAGGACTCTCCCGTATCAGAATCCGTCATATTTGCTTCTCATATTCGGATGTTGACCAACAGATCTCTTGTGTAAAGGGTTAGATCTAGGGTTATTGTACCCTAGATCTAGTTTTGATCTGGGGTTTTTGTACCATAGGTCTAGGTTTTCTCAGTCTTAGGAGTTAGGACTTCAGGAGGATAGGGTTTCTATCTTCTCTAGGGTATTCAATCTAGAGATTTTTCTAAAGCTGTCGGTCTTTCTAGAGGAGAACTTTCTCGGTTTTCTAAGGGTTTGGTGATCTCTAGAGGTTAAATATGAATTCTGCGATTTTTCTCTATTTTTTTAGGGATTTTGGAGGATTTTTCCTAAATTTTTAGGAATTTTCTAGGGGGTTTTTCTATTTTTGGTATTTTTGGGTAATTTTCCTAATTTCAGGAATTTCTAAGTTTTTTTTGTCTCTTTTTCTCTCTCTTTTTGGGTTAGGGAGAGAGGGTATTTATAAGATTCAATTGGTTATTTTTCCTAAATTTGTTTGGAGTTTTTTTGAAATTTTTTTTATTTATCTTGAAGTTTGAGCCTTATCTAATTAAAGAAAACACGTTTATTGCATCATCAGATACGTTGAATGCATCATCAGCCCACGTTTGGGACTGTCGGGCCCGTTACAGCTCAGCCCGCGGCCCAACAGTTGGGTCTCACAGGTACTAAATTGTCATTTGTTATATCGTTTTATCCATAAGTCTGATTCAGGTGATTCTTTGACCGTTTGAAAGCTCTTGGGCTCTACTTCAAATTGGGATTAGATTTGGGTAGTTTTAAGGTAATTAAATTGGGTCTACTATTATAATGTGGTCCTAAAGGTTCAGAAAACTATAGAATTTGCCATATTTAAAATAGTGTGTCTATAGTTGCCCCTCTTTGGGACTCCCTATCCTTCAAGGGACAGGTGAGTGGCAAAGAAGTAAACACTTTGGCGGTCCATGTCCTTCAAGGAGCAGGTGAACGTTTGAGATAAAACAGACATTTTAAATTTCTTCTTGAGGTTAAGGGGCGCACCAACTATCCCTCCAAGTCCTTGTGCTCACCGAGCTCACCCACCTAGGGCATTTTTCCTCCTAGGATTTTCGGCGTGATGTCGATGAGTTACACGAGCTTGAAACTCGAGTTAGATTTTCTAATCATGCCACTTAACTTCAGGGGGTTTTGTAGTTTGAAATTTTAACCTTAGCATTTTCTTTGATCTCCTTAGGGTTGCCTAAGGATGTCTATAGGAAAAGGCTTATCTATAGAGAAAGAGTTGTCTAGCCGAATCTGAAGTGAGAGATGATGTAGCAACAAGGCAATCGTGGCAATGCGGTAATCATCATATACGGGTGTCCAAGCTCCTTTGTTTTTTTAAGATTTTTTTAGAATTTTTTTTTAAAGTAGGGGGAAATTTGAAATAGAACCCGGGGCAAGGACATGTTACGATTTTAACAAAAAAATTAAAGTTTTTGGAAAACACAAAACATATAGTGAAAATTTTGAAAAGAGAAAGATATTTCGAAAAACAAGGTTGGTTAGTAGTTTTAACTCCTGCAACCATAGAGCCTTCTAAGCAGTTTAGTGTCATGCAGCGATGGACCCCACACCCGACCCTTTACATCAATACGGGGATAGATGGAATCCATCGAACAGGGTGGTTGTGCCCTGGATATACCTGACCTTTTTACGTCATACGGGGCTAGACGGTACCTGCCTCGGCTCTTTTACGTTGCACGAGTTTGATATTTTTCCATCAAACGGGGTGGTTGTGCCCTGGATACACCCGACTTTTTTCGTCATACGAGGATAAATGGTACCTACCTCAGCTCTTTTACATCGCATGAGTTTGATGTTTTTCCATCAAATAGGGTGGTTGTGCCCTAGATACACCTAACCTTTCACGTCATACGGGGATAGAAGATACTGTTTCGGCTCTTTTACATCGCATGAGTTTGATGTTTTCTATTGAAACAAGGTGGTTGTGCCCTAGATACACCCGATATTTCACGTCATACGGGAATAGACGGTACCTATCTCGGCTCTTTTACGTCGCATGAGTTTGATGTCTTTCCATTAAACAGGGTGGTTGTACCCTGAATACACCCGACCTTTCACGTCATACGAGGATAGACGGTACCTGCCTCGGCTGGTTTACATAGCACGAGTTTGATGTCTTTCCATTGAAACATGGTGGTTGTGCCCTGAATACACCCGACCTTTCACGTCATACGTGGGTAGACGATATCTACCTCGGCTCTTTTACGTCGCATGAGTTTGACGTCTTTCCTGTCTCAGCGCTTTAACATCGCACTAGTTTGATGTTTTTCCTATCTCGGCTCTTTAACATCGCACGAGTTTGACATTTTCCTGTCTCGGCTCTTTAACGTCGCACAAGTTTGATGTTTTTTTCCTGTCTTGGCTCTTTTAATGTCACAAGTTTGACGTTTTTTTCTGTCTTAGCTCTTAACGTCACACGAGTTTGAAGCTTATCCTGTCTCGGCTCTTTTACGTCACACGAGTTTGACGTTTATCATGTCTCGGCTCTTTTACATTGCACGAGTTTGACGCTTTTCTAAATTGGACTTTGGGACATCATATGCACACACGGGGATGAGCTTGCCTCATTTCACGTCAGGGGATCCAATCGAGAGAAAAACGCTCCCAGACTAGCCAATATAGTCATTAGCGAGGTTCACCAATATCCGATATGTGGTAGTTGGTAGTTATACTCATACAACCATGAAGTACCTGGCTAGTTTCAAACCTTCATAACAGGCGTAGGAATTTGGCTTCGAGAACGAGGCCAGACCGACTAACGGTTTAACGTTTTGTAGTGATGGAGGAAGTCCTTTCTAAAAGGGTTTTGGAAATGGAGGGTTTTAACAATCAGATTGAAAAAGCGTTTTTAAAAGGGACAAGCCTTACAGTTTTGCCACCTGTGGCCCCTTTGATGGTCATTTTCTTTATTATATTTTACCCAAAGATGATGAAAGGATTTCCTTGTGGGATCGTGAGAACTCAAAAGTCTCGAAGTTGTCTTTTTATCTTTGGAGCTTTCATCCTATGCTTCACGGGTTGATGAAGAGTTCTCTAGATTCTTGCTGAGCTTCTATCTTGGAGAGGTCCCTATGTTCTTCCAAGATTCGTCGAAGTCGCTTCGGTTTTCCATTCACATCACGTTTCTACATCTTTCTGAGTTGGTTATGTTGGGAACCTGCAGGGTTTAGGAGGAGTCTTTGTCCTCAAGGTCTGCTTGTGTCGTATTGTTGGAACTTGCAAGTACTTGTTTGTACTTGAGTGTTTTTTAATCAGAAGCTCCTTCTTGGAGATTTTTTTTTTTTTTTACCCATGATGCTTCTTTCTAGGTTTTCTACCTATTGTCCTATTTTTTCTTTTCTTTTTTTTTTTTTTTGTTGATGCCCTTGTAGGTTTTCACCACTCTTTTGAACCTGTTATGGGTAGTATTTTTTGAGATACATCGCATTGATGGGGTTGTTGAGCTCGTACCCCACCTAATTCTTGATCTTGTAATAATTGCTTGCGTGCACTGGGGTGACCATGAATGGCCCCTCCCAATTAGGTTTGAACTTGCCTAAAGGATGTGGGTTTGCAGGAGTGTGGAAGATTTTCTTGAGTACCATGTCCCCTTCCCTGAACTGTCGAGGAACAACTTTACTTTGGTATGCCCTCTCGATTCTATGCTGCTAAAAGTCGTCTTTCATCCAAATTAACGAGGGCAAAGATTCGTGCTTCGATCTTTTGTTCCTCATCTGAATATTTCTGAATAAGCACTTGGAGAGACAGTATCTCAACTTCAATGGATAACACTGCTTCCATACCATACACCAATGAATACGGGGTCATGCCAGTAGAAGTCTTCTCAGTTGTCCGGTAGACCCATAGCACGTCATTTAGCTTTTCATGTCAATCTTTGCCACCTTCTATTCTTCTGTCTATAATTCTGAGAAGTCCTTTGTTTGTAGCCTCTGCTTGTCCATTTCCTTGAATGTAGTAAGGTGTGGAGAATTTTTACGTTATCCCAAACTTTTTGCACATCTTAAAGACCTTTTCATTTTTTAGATTAAATTCATTGTCAGTAATGATTGACTTAGGAACACTGAACCTTACTACTTTCTTTATGAAATGGGCAACATGTTCTCCCTCAATTTTGACAAATGATGCGACCTCTACCCATTTGGTCAAGTACTTTGTAGCCGTTAATATAAAACGGTGTTGTTTGAGGCTTTCAGTGAGATCATTCTGATAATATTAAGACCCCACATGGCAAAGGGTCATACAGGAGGTGTTGAGTTGAGTGGTACAGATGGTGCATGGATGAGGTCTCCATAAAGCTGACATTTGGGACACCTCTTTACGAACTTCCAACAATCTTCAGCCATGGTGGTCCAGTAATAGCCTTGGCGCCTAATTTTCTAAGCTAAGGCGGCTGCGCTAGAATGAGCTCCTTCATTATGTAACTTTGTCAATACTTGGTCGATTTCTGGCTGATCAAGACACCGTAAAATGATGTCAGCAAAGAACTTTTTGAACATGAGATCACCTCTTACTAAGAATCCCATAAAAAATCTTCGAAGAGCTTCTTTATCCTTTTTGGTGGCTCTTTTAGGGTATAACCCATCTTTCAGCAATGATAGAACATTGTGGAACCATGGTTTTACCTTAACTAACCCATCTGAAGCCACGAGCGACACTTCTCCATCGTTCTCATTTTCTTGCTCTATTTCTTCTTTGATCCTTGGTGGGGAAGGATCATATTTTTTCTTGATATAGAATGGCAGCGTGGTGATTTCTGGAGGAATATCAACCATTGAAGCAAAGGTTGCAAGGGCGTCGACGAATAGATTATTTTCCCTAGTTACATGCTAAAAGGTGGATTTCTTGAAATATGGGATCATTTTTCCACCTTTTCTTGATAGGGCTTGAGTTTTTCTTCTTTCACCTTTCAAATCCCTTTAACTTGGTTTATGACGAGTAAGGAGTCACCAATCACTCATATTTGTTGGATTTTCACTCCCATGACGTTCTCGAGCCCGACTATCAAGGCCTCATATTCAGCAACGTTATTGGTACCTAGGAAATTCAATCTGATAGTTGTTGACAATAAAATCTTCTCGGGTGCGCATAGTATGACTCCTATACCTGACCCGTATTCATTCCTTGTACCATCGAAGTATAGCTCCCAAATTCACTCCTCAATTGTGATGAGGTTTGATGGGAATGTTATCTGGCAGTGCGTGTTCAGCTAAGTGGTCAACAATGGCTTGTCCTTTAATAGATTTTTTAGTAACATATTCGATCTCGAACTAGCTCAATAGCATTCTCCACTTGCCAAACGTCCGTTCACGATTGGTCTCTCCAATAGGTACTTGAATGGGTCTATTTTTTAGATGTGATTGACTGAATGAGATAAGACATATTGTCTTAACTTATGCATGGCCCACACAAGCGTCAAGCAATGCTTCCCGACATCTGTGTATCTTGTCTCATAGTCCACCATAGTCTTACTGATGTAGTATATCATTTGTTCTTTTCCATGGTCATCGTATTATCCTAACATTGCCCTCATGGTCTTGTCTCTCACTGACATGTATAGGAATAGAGGTTTGTTTGGACAAGGAGGACTATGGATGGGAGGTTTTGTGAGGTACTCATTGATTTGATCGAATGCTTTTTTATACTCATTATCCCATATGAATGGGGTATCTTTCTTGAGTAGTTTATTAAACGGCGCGCACTTGTCTGTTAATTGTGAGATGGAATGCCTTATGACTTGTATGCGACCTTGCAGCCCACGAATTTCTCTAATGTTCCAGGGAGAGGGCATTTTAGTGATGGCTCGTATTTTGGATGGGTCCACCTCAATGCCTCTTTGGCTTACTATAAAGAATAGTAATTTGTCGGATTCAACCCCAAAGGCACATTTTTGTGGATAGAGTTTGAGTTGATGTTTTTGGAGTCTTTCGAAAATGTTTCTCAGGTTGGTGAGATGATCAAGCCTGGTCTTCGACTTGACCAGAATGTCGTCGACATAGGCTTCCATGATGGTGTGCATTTAGTGGTGGAAGATGCTAGTCATTGTCCGTTGATAAGTTGCCCCTGCATTTTTTAGGCCAAAGGGCATGACTTTGTAGCAATAAGTTCCCGATTGCATTATGAACGAAGTCTTGATCGGGTCTTCTTCTGCCATGAAGATCTGGTTGTAACCTGAGAAGCCATCCATGAATGACAACATCTTGTGCCCTGCAGTGTTGTCGACCAAGGCATCTATATTTGGTAATGGAAAATTATCCTTTGGACATACCTTGTTGAGGTCTCTATAGTCAACACACACTCGAATCCTCCCGTCTTTCTTAGGTACGACCACTATGTTGGCCAACCATTCTGAGTAATCGACGGGGGTAATAAACTTCGTTTTAAGCAGCTTGTCGATTTCTTCTTTAATTTTGAGCTCAAGGTGGGTCTTCTGACGTCGGAGTTTCTGCCTAACAGGCTTGGCCCCTTCATTGAATATTAGGTGATGTAGCACCAATGTGGGATCTAGCCCTGACATATCATCGTATGACCAGGCGAAGACATCGCGATATTCCTTAAGAAAGGAAATCATATTTTCTCGCTCCTCAGGAGATAGGGAGGTTCCCATCTTGGTTAACCTTGGGTCCTTCTCACTTCCTAAGTTTATGTTGATCGTCTCTTTAATGATAGCCATTGGGTCGCCATCGAACCTCTTCTTGACAACATGGGAAGTGAGTTCCTCAGGTTGAGGGATTTATTCAGACTCTTGGCTCTCTTGATCTTCGTCTTGGTCATCCAATTCGTCATCTTGGGTAATGTGCACTGTTATCGATTTATCTTGAGTGATTGCTATTTTTGAAAAAAAAAATTTATTATTATCAGTTTTATCATGTTTTGATTTTTCAATGGTTTTTAAATAACACAAGAGGTGTCCCTTATGGGACTTGCGAGAGAAATGTTGGGGACTGGACATGCAGGGTGGTTAGATGGTCACCCTGCGCCTATCCATTTTGGGCACCGGTACTTGAAGGTGCCGCTGGTATGCTTCAAGCGATTCTCGAGATAGGGGAGTGATCGACCAATTCTGTTCCTGGGTTTGAATCGGTGGATGAGCACGCTTGGCTGTGTTAAAGCCGATTGTGCATACCTTCAAATTCATATCAGCAAAAAGGTTTTCAATATTCAGTTCTTGTGTGTGCTAAGATGTGGAAGAAGAGTTATTTCCCCATTGGGGATTCAAGGATCACCTTAGGGCGTTTTGAAAGACGGGCATCGAGAGGATCGAGGCTTTGAATGCCTCCAGATACAAAGCCCAGATAGCTTGAAGGCTTCATCCAGCTTTGTAATAAGGTGAGAGAACACCCGAGACCTCTTCGATCTCCGTTTTCAGTTTTGGCTTCGAATGATTCAGAAATTTTCTCCGTTACGCCTTGCCTTTGACTATCCAAGCCTCGGTCTGATTTGAAGCCTTGGGAGAAGAGCATGTGACAAGCTTTGAGGGAGGGACCCGAAACTGTATGGATGTTGACATTGGATAATGTCATCCATCGATGCAGAAGTTTGCAAAATTTGAGGAACAGGGTCACCGACCTCTAAGCGTAAGGTGGTACAATCGGCTTGCTCGAAGGAAGCTAGCGGGATTTCTCCGAGCTCGACTCCTACAACTAGCTTCCCGTTATGTATACTAGGATTGAGAAAATCAGGGGGTTCAGCACATACCTTTGCACCACTGTTTTTAGTTGGAAATTTGAAGCATTGATGGAGTGTAGAGGCGATCACGAGGTTTTCATGCAACCACGGTCTTCCTAACAGCATGTTGAAAGAAGGTTTTATATCCAAGACATAAAGTTCTATCACTTGGACGATAGAGCCAATCTTGAGTGTGAGAGGCAGTATGCCTTCAACTTGTCTTTTGGTTCCGTCATATGCAGCAATAGTTGACATGGCTCAAAGTCATCTGGGCTTTTGTCTTTCTGCTTCACTGTTTTCATAGGGCATTGTTTAAGGATGCCCCATTAACAAGCACTCTTCGTATCTCATATCCTTGCATAAAGACGGCGATATGCAGAGATTGGACATGAAATCGGTTGAAGCTGGATAGGATGTCTTCGTCTATGAACACGATTGGTGTTGGTGTCATCAGTTGGTTGATCATTCTGCACAACTCATCCGGTTGTGTGTTGCTCGGGATGTGTGTATTGACAAGGACCTTCTCGATCTGGGCTCTATGTGCTGGTGAATTGGCGAGTAGCTCCAAGATGGAGATTTGAGCCTAGATCTTCTCGAGATGAGCTGGTAGATCATAGGTGGTTACAGATCCTTGAATTTCCTTGTTCGGCTTGTGATCTATGACTGTCACACCCCAAAAATTTACAATACTGTTATTCTTGAGATGTGACAGACAAAACATATATACATCTATTGATAGGAAAAATTTACAGTGGCGAGGTCTTACAAAGTAACAAAAGAAGCTAGCAC
>NW_006499436.1:4333597-4388196 GCF_000471905.2 Amborella trichopoda
TTTTGATTTGAAATTTTTTGTGCAGTCACAAAAGAGTCCCTAGAACAGATCCACAAAGTTCCAGAGGTTTCTAAGGCCTTTGACTTTGGCCAACACTGGGAGTGTTGCCCTGAAAAAGCAAGGTTTCGGACCGAAACCCTAGATTCTGGTCACAGCCGACTTTTGGGACCTTTTGTGACTGAAAATGGTGAAAAACAATGAATAAAAATCGTATTTTGAAGCTTGGATCAAGCTCGAAATAACCCCACGGTGGGCGCCAAACTGTTTACGATGAAAATCTGACCGATCTTCTGATGAAGATCTCTCGAATTTTAACACCTTAAACTAATTAAAAAGATGTAAATAAGGTGGTAGAGGAAGTGGGACAAATCGAATTCAGATCTGTGGCCAGATTTGCTCGGAAACGAGTAGATCTACTCTCAGATATGTGTCAAAGCCAACATGATCCAGAGCATTAAAATACAATTTTTAAGACAAGTTAACATATCAAACATAAATAAATGAAGAAAAATCATAAAAAAAAGAAGAAAGAGATGAGAAGAAATAATACCAAATCAGGCCGGATGGCCCGGGATTCTCGAGCGTTCAAGGGCTCGCCCGTATCAGAACCGGTCCTCTTTACCTCTCTCATTCGGATGTTGACCAGCAGATCTCTGGTGTAAAGGCTTAAATCTAGGGTTGTTGTGCTCAAATTTTAGTTTTGATCTAGGGTTTGTGTGCACTCAGTCTAGGTTTTCTCAGTCTTGAGGGTTAGGATTTCAGGAGGCTAGGGTTTCTATCTTTTCTAGGGTTTTCAATCTAGAGATTTTTCTAAAGCTGTAGGTCTTTCTGAGGTCTGGACGAGAATTTCCTTAGTTTTCTAAGGGTTTTGTGACCTTCATAGGTTGAATATGAATTCTGAGATGTTTTTTCTAATTTTTGGAAATTTTTCCTAAATTTTTATGAAGTTTCTAAGGGTTTTTTCTATTTTTGGTATTTTTGGATAATTTCCTAATTTCTGGAATTTCTAAGGTTTTTTCGGTCTCTTTTTCTCTCTCTTTTTGGGTTAGGTAGAGTGAATATCTATAAGATTCAATTAGCGATTTTTCCTAAATTGTTTGGACTTTTTCGAAATTTTTTGGATTTATCTTGAAGTTTTAGCTTTATTTAATTAAAAAAAACGCGTTTACTGCATCATCAGATGCGTTGACTACGTCATCAGCCTACGTCTGGGCCTGTTATAACCCGGCTCTAGGCCCAACAGTTGGGTCTCATAGGGACTAAATTGTCATTTATTATATGTTTTTATCTGTAGGTCCAATTCTGGCGATTCTTGAACCGTTAGAAAGCTCTTGGGCTCTACTTCAAATTGAGATATGGATTTTAGTAGTTTTGAAGTAATTAAATTGAGTCTACTAGGATAACGTGGTCCTAAGGGTTTAGAAAACCATAGAATTTACCAGATTTAAAATGGGTTGTCTACACTTTGTCATGAGGATTTTTACGCTAGTGTAGTTATGCATCTTATAAAAAAAAATATCCAAAGTCATGTCATGAAGTTTTTCATGCTAATGCGGCTTTTCCTCTCATAACCAAGACTTAAAAAAAAAAAAACCCATTTGGGTGTTCCTGACTTATATATTTCTAAGTCTCATCAAAGCTACATGCTTTGATAGTATTTTTTAACTCAATTCCTTTGTTAAATGATCTGCGATCATATCTGAAGATGGTAAATAACTTACAGTTATTTTATTCTTTCCAATAATATCATAAATATAATGATACTCAATTTCAATGTGGTTACCCTTGGAACTATAAGCTCCATTTCTAATTGATGAGATAACAGTCTGATTATCACAAAAAATTTTGACAAGTCTGTCGGCTATATCCAGCTTCAAATCATTTATGAAGCGTTTAATCCAGACGGCATAAGTTATAGCAATGCTACAAGTAATATACTTGACTTCCATAGTATACCGAGCTACACAACCTTGTTTCTTGCTAGACCAAGAAATACATCAACCTACAAAGAGGAATATAGATCCTGTGGTTGATTTTCTATCATCTAGGTCTTCTGCAAAGTCTGCATCATCGTACTCAGTAACCTCTAAGTTATTAGCTTGAAAGCACAACTTGTAATTTTTAGTTTTCTGAATATATCTGAGTATCCTTTTTACGACTTGCCAATGAGCGATCTCAATATTACTTTAAAATCTACTTGCAATACCGTATGCATGACTCAAATTAGGTCTTGTACACAACATGCCATAATTTATACATCATACAGCTTGAGTATATGGAATTCTTTTCATTTCAGCTTTGTCACTATCATTTAATTAACACATTTTCTTTGACAATTTTAAGCCTTTACAAATGGGTGTATTTATGGGCTTGCAATTTTTCATCTTATATCTCTTTAAAATATTTTCTAAATATTGTTCTTGAGATAAACATAGAAGTCTCGAACTTCTATCCCTTGTTATTTTAATGGCCAATACATATGAGGCTTCTCCTATATCTTTCATCTCAAAATGGGAACTTAGCCATGATTTGGTATGGTTAATCATGTCAACATCATTACTAGCTATCAAATTATGATCTACATATAGTGATAATATAATAAAAATGCTTCCACTTTTCCAAACATATACACAATGGTCTAACTTGTTGGCTATGTAACCAATTTCAGTTATTGCATTATGAAAAGTAAAGTACCACTTCTTAGAAGACTGTTTTAGACATATAATTTTTTTTTAAGTTTATATACTTTGTCTTCTTGGCCTTTAATTGACATATCATTCTGGTTGTTTCATGTATATATCTTCTTTTAATCCTCCATTTAAGAAAGCTGTTTTGACATCCATTTGAAATAATTCTAGATCATAATATGCAACTAATGTTAGGATGATTCTAATAGATGAAAATTTTGCTACTGGAGAATAAGTCTCTACATAATTTATACCTTCCCTTTGGTGAATTCTTTTGCTACCAACCTAGCTTTATATTTATCAATGGATCCATTTGCATTAAGCTTTCTTTTTTTTAATACCCATTTGCAACTAATAGCTTTTCTATCTTTAGGGAGGTCAACCAACTCCTAAACTTGATTTATTTTAATAGAATCAAGCTCACTATTCAGGGCTTGAGTCCACTCAGCTGAGTCATGTGAGTTAATAGTTTCACTGTAGCTTTGAGGTTCATCTATTAAATCCTTACTCATTGAAGAATAATTATCTTCATTCATAAACACATAAAATTCTTCTAAAGTCGTAGGTGAGACTCTAGTTCTTTTAAGTCTATCTGGTATACTTGATTCAATTGAATCATTCTCACCAATGGTAGAGGGAGAATGAGAAATAGGGTCTTCCAGACCCTTATCTCTATTAATTTCATGTAAGTCAATAGGCATACTCAAATTATGTTCATCATTTATATTTTCTAAGAAATGAGCATCACGACTCTCTATTAATGATCTAGTATCATGGTTATACAATTTATATCCCTTCAAAATTTTGAATAACTTATAAATGAGCATTTTATAGTTTTGCTTTGTAATTTATCTCTATTTTGTAGTGGTATAAGTACATGTACCCAAGAACCCCAAACTTTCAAGATAGTAAGGTTAGGTTTCCTACCTGTCCATAATTCATATGGGGTCAAGTCTATAAATTTAGTTGGAATGCAATTAATAATATACATTGCAGTATTAAGAGCCTCATCCCAAAAATGAGGTGATAAGTTTGAATGGATCATCATGGACCTGACCTTGTCTATTAGAGTTCTATTTCTTCTTTTAGCTATACTATTTTGTTGTGGTGTAAATAATATGGTTGTTTGGTGAATTATATTATGCTCCTTACAAAATTCGATAAATAAGGTGAAGCAATATTCACGTCCCCTATTTGTTCAAAGAATTTTAATATGTCTGTCTAACTGATTTTCTACCTCAGCTTTATATTCTTTAAATATTTCTAAAGCATCTGATTTTTTTATTAACTTCGTGTACATATCCATAATGTGAATAATCATCTATAAATGTTATGAAAGATTTCATACCTCTATGTGTATTTACATTTAAGGGTCACATATATCAGAGTGAATAATACTAAATAGTTCATTAGACCTTTTCCCTTTAAGGAAATTACTTCTTAGTTAATTTTCCAGAAATATATGGCTTGTAAGTTTTGAACACAATTTCTCCTGAATTGGGGAGTAAGCCTCTTTAAACGATTTGATTCATTTTATCTTTATTTATATATCTTAATCTTAAGTGTCATAAATACGAATCATCTATACAAGCAAAAGCATCAAAAGATGCATCATAATAACCAGAAAAAGATGAATTTTCATTAATATTCAATTGGTACAAATTGTCAACTTTAATATCATACACCAATGCTTTAGAATGCTTCCCAATTATGGCCCGATCAGACTTGAACCTTATTTTATAACCCTTGTCGTCTAGCGTATAGACAGAAATCAAATTGCGCCTCATACTGGGCGCATAGACAGTATTAGACAAGGAGATTTGTTCCTCCTGGTAAACACCGTTTTAAAGTACCGATACCAAGTACATCACAGTAGTTGTCATTCCCCATATAAATTCATTGATTACTAGCTGTGATCTCATTCAACTCTGTGAATCCGTCCTTAGTCCTCGAGACATGTCGAGTGGAGGCTGAGGTGATCTACCAATTTCTCAAATCATGGTCGACAACTAAAGATCCTAGGACTACGCAAATCAAGTATTTTCTTTTATTTTAAGTATTTTGAGCATGGTTATTATTCAAGTTCCTATTTTTGTTTTTCAATTTATGATAATTAAACTTGATATGCCCAATTTCCTTACAATAAAAACAGGTTTTTAAAATTTATTTTGATTTTAAAAATTTATCTCATTTCCCTTATACTTATTATTGTTTTGATTATTATAAGGTTTCTTGGGGATATGAGAAGACAAACTTTGGGCAAAGTGGAACTCATTTGATTTCTTTATCATTCTCCTCTCAGCTTCAATACTAAGGTGTATGGGAATATTAAACATAGATATCCCTTATGCAGAATAGTTTGATGCAATTACAACAAGCCCCAAGACGGAGGGAGACTGTTAAGGACGATGGACACTTGCAGACGATCAAGGACTGGATTCCAGGCTTCAGCAAAGTCCTTTGCAAGCACTGTCATTTTATTGACATGCTAGGTCATTGAGTCTGATTATTTCATTTTGCAATAATTATATTTTTCTAATAACAATTGTACATGGGTTTTAGAAGTGGTTCCATACTTTTTAGATAGGGCATACATCATACTTTGAGCTGTAGTGTGATCCTCAAAGACTCTAATTAAATCATCTTCCATAAAACTCAACATAGTAGTCCTAGCTACTTTGTCATTTTCTAACCATTTTTCAATTTGCCTTCTAGCTTGACCATTGACATTAGGTTCTAAAATTGGTGGTTCTATATCTAGAACATAGTCTACCCTATCTTGGAAGAGAATATATCAAAATTTTCTTTTCCACATAAAAATATTAGTTCAATTGAGATTTTCAAGTTTGGATAGTTCTGACATGATTAGCTTAGATGTCATTTTACATTTTTGATAATATCTAAAAGTTCAAAAAATTCAATTGTGTTTAAGAACAAGATGTCTGCTCGTCAAATCAATATGTTGCCAACTTTGTATGGCCAGTGATTTCAATGAAGAATTCTCTTAAAAGATTTATGTTCACACTGCTGTGAGGCAAAAAAATCAAAAAGTAAGGCAACAGTCTACTTTATGTAATTCTTGCATAAGACTAATTTTCATAAATATATGTTTTAGCTCTAGAGAGAATCTACAATGATATTTAATATTTTTCAACAAAAATAAGGCATAACATATATCACAAAAAATGATTTCACAAAATCAAGATCATTAAATTTTCTTACTTAAAACGACCAAAGCATAGAATAATTATGCAATGCAATGATAATTAGTATGCAAATAAAATATGTAGAAAATCCTTAAATTATAAGCCACAAAAAAAATGCATGCAATTGATATGTCGGCCTTTACTAGAATAGTTGTTGTGTGCATAACAATTTTCAATAATTCAATAAAAATATGCACTAATTTTCAGCAACAATAGATGGAAGAAAAATGATGCAAGCTAACTGATTTTCAGCAGTTCATGGTCAATAAAGAGTATATAACAGTAAGGAAATTTAGATTCTCACTACTCAAGAAAAGCAAGTATGGGTGCTCAGCTACCGTGCACAGAGTAGAAGAATTTTGGGCAGTCTTTACAATTTTTCCTTTTTTAATTGTTATGCACTTCACCTTTGACCTATAATAGCCTTGGTGTCAACAGTCATTCTAATGCCATTCAACAACAAAGGTAAGGGCGCCTTTTTGCAAGGAGGCGATCAAAATATAAAATAAAATAACTATTGGGCTACTCGGTGGTAGGATGAAAGAAAATAAAGTTTCTTCTTTATCTTGTTTTAATACTATTATTTGTCCTATATGAATGGGGTGAATATGGTGATAAAATTCAGTTGAAAAGTCAATACTTGGGCTGAGGAATTTTTACCATCTATGTATGTCCAATAGAGGAAAAATTGGGAAGATAAATACTTTAATTGGGTAGATAAGATTTTTACCCTCTATATGCATCCAAGAGAGGAAAAATTGAGAAGATAAGTATTTTAATTGGGGAGATAAGCACCTGATTTCTTCAGCATTATCAGGTAAATAAAAATTGTGGCGGACCTTTATGAGAGAGAAGAGAAATTTTATTTTCACTGAAATTTACTGCAATACAGTGAATTTATGTTTACCCTTCTTGCCTTTTGACTAATGAGGAAACCACGAATGCTTAACAAGGTAACCGTGGAAATCTTAAAGGATGGTGAGAGGGAAAAGAAATGACCGCATAGGCAAGGAGCCCATAAACAAAAAATCTCAGCAGCACAAGTTAAACATGAAAATAATATCAAGAGAGCAATGATAAATAAATAAATAAATCAGTAATGGAACCTTGTTCTGATACCAATGTTGGACTATTGATGAGAAGATGATGAAAATAATACCAAGCTCCCATGATTAATGGCAATGTTGTAAGATGGATCATAGAGGTCGAGTTATACCAGAACAAGGAGAACTTTATATTTTGTTTTGTACCTCCCTTCTTAATGAGGGATGCGAGGAGGCAGTTCTCCAATGTTCAGTTTCCTCAATGAAGATAAAGAGAGAGAAAAATATGAAAATAAAGAGAGAGAAGGCTTTCTCAATGAAGATAAAGAGAGAGAAAAATATAAAAATAAAGAGAGAAAAATATGGCACGTTTAAAGGCCCCATGCGCACCCACATGTACCAACACTTTGAATATATTATATAGGAATGCGTGCTCTTAAATATAGCTTAACAAACTCTCTTATCTTCAATGTAGGACTCAAACCCACATCCTTCTCTCTCTACCAAATAATTTGGGAAAAAACAATAAAATCAAAAGCAAAGCAATTTATGAAAGAATAAACTATAAGATTGTTTTGAAATACATATAAGTATTTTTTAATACCAAAAATACTAAAAAATACTAGCATGATATACTGCAACTTCAGACAAAATATTTTATTTACATAAATAAAGTACTCTTTTAATATATGACAGTACTTATTTTTTATTTTATTATTTAGCTTCAGTCTTGTTTTATTATTATCAAGAATAAATATTAGCAAAAATCACATTTTATTTTAGTGAAATTTCTAAATGTTTAACCATATTTTTTGATACATTTCTTAGGTTCCATTTTCTTAATTTATGGAGAAATATCTGAAATTTTCAAGAATTTTCTAAAAATAGAGAAAAGGTATTTCTAATTGGAAATAAACTCTTGATAATTCTAACTTTCCTCCTCAATGACTCTAAAAGAAAAATACAACAAAATAATAATAATAATAATAATAATAATAATAATAATAATAATAATAATAATAATAATAATAATAATAATGATATGTCAAAATCAAATGAACAAGAAAATAATAATAATAATAAGTAGGTCAAAATCAAATGAAATAAGAAAAAAATGTAGTTTTCTTTCAATTGTCTAGTTTAATGTGCATTGATATAGATAACAATTGCAGATTTCCTCAAGAGCCCAAATGATAGCATAATTTTCTTGTTAGTTTAGATGAACCCTAGCTAGAGAGTAGGCCTCTTGAATATGGCAGTGAGTCTTTCCTCTCTGCATCGAACTGGAACCAAACATCAAATTAGCCACAACTTAAATGTTAAAGCCCTTCAAAACTTTGAATTTATGTAATTATTTTATGCAACTACAAAAAAAATTTTATGCATGCAACGCACCTAATCCAACTAATATATCCATAAGCCTCCTTAACTCCCATGGCTACCATCGGCCCAAAACCCATCTCTACTGCAACTTAGCACCCAATAGATATTATTAGGTTACCCATAAAAAACATGATTGCTGGCCCTAAACCATCATTTGACCTCGCAAATTTGATGATCAACATAGAATTGATATTAATAAATTGAATTCAAGAACAAAATGCATATAAGAAACTAATAATAAACAACAAAATGCGTAAAAAAACCTAGAAATAGACTGAGGGAGAACATCGTCTTCTCACACAAAATAATCATAAAGGTGTCTATTAAAAAAATGAAAAAGGTAAAGCCACATAGCTACAAAGAGTGTCTTCCTGCTACTACATTTTTAAACATGATAATTATATCTAAAGGTAACACTCAAAAAAGAAAAAACAAGCAATATATAAAAGATGTAGTTTCTATAAGACCTAGGCTTCATGAAATATAAGTAAAGCCTCATCTTGAATCCTCATAAAAACATTGGGCATCATAAATCTTCATGATTGAACTAAAATCACTTACCAACACCAATTATGAAATTTGAAGCTAAAAAAATAATGCAAATCTTTTAGATCCGTAAACAACCATTTTTAGGGCGAAATGGACAGTCTAGATAATGAATTACAATATACACTATTTTTAATGCTTGAATTCCTAATTATTTTTTTACAATCATAATGGTCAATTCAAGATGTTCGATGTAAGTTTTCTGATGCCAGATCTACAATTTTCAATGAGTTGCAGGGTGAGGCTTTACTCATTTTGACAGCCCTATCAAACTATTTTCCATATATAAATAAAATCAATAAATCAACGGAAAACTTTATACAGAGCCGATGTTCTAAACAATCAAATTAGAGCCTATCTCAAAATTTTCACTAGAAGAGGGTTTTTTTTTTTATGCTTAAATATCTTCAAATTGATCATCTCGACATCAAGATGCATGGACATGAAAAAAAAAATAGATTCCCAGTTTTGGAAATAGTGTATTTTATAATGTATTTTTGGACTGTCAATTTTTAAGATTTTTAAATTTTCATAGATATCTACACTATTTTTGAAGCTTTAAAATTTATAAATAACTATGAAAATATATTTTAAGGCTATCACAAATATTTTCATTATTAAAACTATATTTCTCGATACTATTTGAATGTAGGCTCTAATTTGATTGTTTAGAGCCTAGGCTCTATACAAACTGCACCCATAAATCAAAGATATCTCCGGAATTTTTAAAATGTTAAGGATCATTTCAGTGATTCTGCCCTTTAATATAAGGTGACAGAAAACCTTTCAACCATTTAGGACTTTGGGCACGGCTCCTGTGGTGCTGGTCCGACTCACTGCAGCTAATTTCCAGAGACTTTCATCTGCAAACCCTAATTTTCTCTCTCTTTCCTTCTGATACCTGCACTTTCTCTCTTCTGGTACGCTCTCTCCTCCAACCTTTGTAATGTATTCTGCTTTCTTCTGCCCATTACACTGTGAAAAACCCTAACTTCTTGTTTCTTTGTTGTTGTGGAGTTGTAATCTGTAGCAAACTACAATAACCCGTGGCATTTTTTGGGTTCTTGAGTGATTATTGTATTGTATTACCAGATTAATTTACGGTTTTCATGTATGAATTTTGCTATTATTGCATGATACGGATCTATAAGTGACGCTTTATTCACTTTCAAGTGTCCGTGTTTGTGTTAAGCGTGTTTCGGAGTGGTAACCCTGCCTATATTTTTCACAATTGTCTGATTCAAAGGTAGAAGCTGAATCACTTTGGTACTGAGATACCATTCCATACCTGTCAAGCTTTTTATGGATGGAAGACCTATTATGTAGAGAGAGAGATAAAAAAGAGCAGAAAGTTGAAGCAACTGTAGATGTTTAGTCAATTTTGAATTACTGGTGATTACTGTGCTTTGGCTTTCATGATTGTTTGATTGTATGAGGAAAACTGAAATTTTGTTGGTATTGTGATATTTTTTCTTTGTTTGTGTTTTGAGATGTAATTCTGCATTTTTTTAGCTTTTCTATGAATGAAAAAAATATTTACAAAAATAGAAATAGGAAGTTGAAGAATTTGCTACTTGTTTAATCCAATTGTATCACTGATGATTATTTATTGGTATTGTAGGAAACATGAGTGGCCGGGCCAGTAGGACCCTCTATGTTGGCAATTTACCAGGAGACATTCGTGAAAGAGAAGTTGAAGATTTATTCTATAAGGTGTTGTCTCTTTTCATCATGTTTGTTATTCATAAAAATTATTCTGGGTTTGATTTTATATCCATTCCCAGTGAGGGATTTTTGTTGTTTGTTTTTATTTATGTCATAGTTAATGACGTTTAAAAAAATTCATTTCGCTTTTCCTTGTTTTTTTTGTTGGGGTCCTACCAACTTTAGGATGCTGTCTTCGGGGCTTCATTAGGATGATGGGCCCTTTTTTGCAGAGTCAGTTGTTGTTATGTACTACAATATTTCCTCTAGTTTTATTTCTAGTTTTTTCTTTCCTTTTTCACCTTTTTTTGGGTTTGTCGGTGTTTAAATGTAGTGACTAGACTCTTCTATGGAGCAGCTATATCTTTGGCATGTATTTGAATGGACTGCAATTTGTATTGCATTTGCATTTTGAGATATTATCTTTATTTTTCTTCCTATGAAAAGATGGAAAAAGTAAACATGTGTTGTCTTTATTGTTCTTATTTCTTAATGGTTACTGTTTCCAAACAGTATGGTCCAATTGTTGATATTGAATTGAAGATTCCCCCCAGGCCCCCTGGCTACTGTTTTATTGAGGTATGATCTGTTATGTCAACTGTGATTTCAACGATCTTGTTGTTTCCCCGGCCTAGCTTCAAGGCCATCTCTAATGCCCTACTTTATCTTGTATGTTATTTCAGTTTGAAGATGCTCGTGATGCTGAAGATGCTATCCGCGGTCGTGATGGTTACAACTTTGATGGCCACCGGCTAAGGGTAGGCAGCATGCTGACTAAGTTTATTGTTGCTTGACTTTACTGTAATATTAATAAAGTGTATTTTATTCAAGATCGGAAGGAGGAATCTCTATTCAAATTTGTATTATTAGATTAATATTTGTGCATCTCTTTGCTTGTCTTGAGTCAAGGTCTATAGCTTTCAATTCTTTTGCTTTTGTAGGTAGAACTTGCCCATGGGGGTCGGAACCATTCTTCATCTTCAGATCGCTATGGTGGTAGCTATGGTGGTGGGCGTGGACTTTCAAGGCGCTCTGAATATAGAGGTACACCTAAGGAATTATTTTTAATTATGCACTAAACTGATTTCTTTTTTATTTGTATTAATTTGTAAATATTTCTGTGCCTTCCATGGTTTTCTTTCTTGTAATGAGTTTGATTCTTGGAATTTTGCAGTGCTTGTAACTGGGTTGCCGTCAGCTGCTTCATGGCAAGACTTGAAAGTATGTGTGTTAAGATTTTATCGTATTTTGATGGTCCTCCATCAGTGGTCTTGAGTGTGAGTTGAATGGTTTCAGGATCATATGCGTCGGGCTGGTGATGTTTGCTTTTCTCAAGTGTTTCGTGATGGCAGTGGTAAGTCTTTTCCTCTTCCTATCCTGCATCATGTCTAGAATATTGTGCTGAGATTAACTTATCCTACTTTCTAGGGTGTATTGGAAAGCATAATTTTGATGCCAATGAGTGGGTTTCATTAGCATCTCTGCATCTGCCTAATTAGCTAGAACTGTTGAGAAATGTGACTGTTGTATCGGAAAACATATTTCATTTTAAATTGAGCTTCTTTTGTCCTTTTTTCCTGTGGAAGGTTCTGGTCACCTATATGTAACTAGTTAGTTGAGAGCATCAAAGTTCTAAGGCATTTTTTTTTTTTCTTGTTAATTTTTTTTTTGCCAAGAAAGAAGCTCAATCTGATGAGTGGTTTTTACTGGAAATTGCTTCACTTCCTGCATTTCTTGGCTTATATGGTTTTTAGTTTACCAAATAAAGCAGGGGAGACCTGCCAAACACATATATGCAAGGTACAAGTAATTCCATATAAGCCAAGAAATGCGGGAAGTGAAGCAATTTCCAGTAAAAACCGGTCATCAGATTGAGCTTCTTTCTTGGCAAAAAAAAAACTAACAAGAATAAAAAATGCCTTACACTTTTGATGCTCTCAACTAACTAGATAATATAGGTGCCCAGAACTGATGATCATTGTAAATAAAGAGGAAAACAGATGGTCTTGATGATTGTGCATGCTAGATTCACCTAAAGCCTTCTAAAGCCAAGCATTATATATACTGCATTGCATGAATGTGAAATACTTCTGAATTTCCGACAATGCATTATATATACTGTGGTGCATGATTGTGCATGTTAAAGCCACCTAAGGCAAAGCATTATATACATTGCATTGCATGAATGTGAAATACTTCTGAATTTAAGATAATTTGGATGTTTGCACCAATTGTTCTATTTTTGTGCGATTCTCAGTTCTTTGGAACTTATGCCTCATGTTATTTTCGCATATCTTGTTCTTTTCTTCGTTGGTTTTCTTTCGCATATCTTGTTCTTTTCTTCTTTGGTTTTCTTGTGTTTCTGTAGCAATCCTGTGTGTCATGAGGAAAGTCGAGTAGGTATCTCAGTGATTACAATCCAATTCCTGAGTATGCATTTGCCCTAATTTCTATATGATGTCTAGGGAGCAGCGTAACAAGAATTAGATGGGGTTCAAATATAAATGGCCCCTTGTGTGTTAAGTGTTTGACCTGATTGTAATACTTAATAGCTGGCCATTTGAAAGCCATCAAAGGCAGGGAATAGCTGGTAAAAGCCTTTGCTAGCCAGTTTGTTTGAAGACATCTGGGCCACCATTGATACTGTGTTTGGGTTGTTGTCTTAATATGCTCTTTGCAAAGTTAAAAATAGAACTCTTTTAAGTAGTCTTATTTCTTTTATTGTCCGAGCTCCAGATGTCTAATTTAGTTCTATGGTTTGCAGGCACAACTGGTATCGTGGACTACACAAACTATGATGACATGAAATATGCGGTCGGTTGTTTTGCTTGCTTATTTTCTTTTATCACTAATGAAGCAAGTTCTATTCCATATTATTCATGTTAGCTACCTTTGCATCTCCGTGTTTGTTATATGTGTTTTCTGACATATTTCTGCCTCATTGTTTATCGTGAGAAACTTGTTGGAATTATATAAATCAGTGATTCAAATGATATTCATGGTCTGTTGCAAGCAGATAAGGAAACTTGATGACTCTGAGTTCAGAAATGCATTTTCTCGGGCTTACATACGGGTAAAATTCCTTTCAGCTATTGAATTTTAGTTACACTTTTGGCTTTCTTCACCAATTGTTGTAGCACCTTTGCTTTTTGGTACACCTGCAGTCACCAAACTAGTCTCCAATGACAGTAAAATATGTAACCTTTTGTATTGAATAGCAAGAAGAGTAAGTGGTGGCTATTGATCTGACACGGGGCAGTATTGAGTATCTTTTCCTGAGACGACAGAAAATTTGCATGTCTGCAGTAGATGTACAAGCCTGTGGATGCATCTCGTTTTTATGTTTTTAATCAGACAAAGTTATTTGTGGCCTGTTTGGATGACAGTTATTTTATCTGGAATGCATAATCTTATATGAAATTTAATATATGCTGGATAGAATTATTTTGTTAGCCGTTTGGTACATATATTATTAAAATATTTCATTTTCCAATGATTCCTATCTATTTTTAGTTATTTCTGGCGAAGAACATGTGATGTTCAGCAAATTTATTTGAATATAGTAAAAATAGCTTTTCAAAAAGATAAACTTATATGTAAAGCTGCCTATAAGTTTATCTCAAATAACTTTAGAATGGGCGCAGCTAAACAACAGATAACTCACTATTAGGATTAACTTTATTGAAACAGTGCATTATCGATGATAACCATTATATTAAAACAGGCCATCTATGTATTTATGCATGTCATGAGTTGATCTCTAGTTATGTGACATGGATGCATACACATGCATGTCAAACATATCATATTTCTGATAGTTTGTTTTGTATCTACATCCCATTCCCATGGACGTGTAATAATGCATGACTAACCTCTGCTTTACATGTAATGAATTGACCACACATGGTTACATGTCCATTTGTATTGGGGGTCAAGAAGTTTGGACTACCTGTTCTACCGTTTTTTGAGTCTCCTCATGCAATGTTCTAGTATGCTACTTGTTGCATCTCTCCTGGACTTTATCTCTAGATAGATGTTTTTAAGATTCTATTAGTGTCATCCTTAAATGGGAGAGTTTACATATGGCAGTTTACCTTATTTTCAGAAAAAGTTCTATATAACAATTCCTTTGGTACAAAAAGGTCACAATCACCCCAGCTATTTGATGTGAAACCATTGGCTAGCTTGAACTCAGAAAAATTTTGTGAGCTGTGTGGAGAAATGATACACCTCAGATGTCCGATTTGACATCGAACGGCTTGGGGTGTTTGTGACCTTTGTATATAAAAGGTAATGGTCTTGTCGTATAAATCCCTTATTGCATTTGGTTTGTAGTTGTGTTATGCTTAATTGCTTTTGTTTTTTTTAGTTAGAACCCTTTGGTTATTTTTGGCCCCAGGTAAAGGAGTACAAGTCAGGGAAGAGCCTATCCCGTAGCCGCAGTCGTAGTCACTCAGTTTCAAGAAGTAGAAGCAAGAGTCCTGTTCCTAGTCGTAGCCGAAGTCCTAGTAGAAGCAGAAGTCGAAGGTTTGAAACTGTAATTTAGGGTAGTCAAGTCGCCAATTTAGTTTATTTCTAGTGATAAATAAATTTAATTCACGTTTTCATACAGCATACCCCCGAAGGCCAAATCCCTATCTAGATCTCGATCTAGGTCCATTTCATCACGTTCTCGTTCACGATCACCACCACCGCGTGTGAAAGGAAGGTACAGTTTCTGTATATTTTTCCCAATGCATTAGAAAGGATCTATTTATGTTTCAAGTGCATAATGTTTCCTATAATTGGAGGAGATTTTGTCCAATCATAGAATTTGTTGCATAAAATGTACTTTATTCTTCTTATATTCCGTTTCCATTTGACTTGCTTTTTACATGAATAGGTGGTTCTTTCTTTTTCTTTCTATCTATTTCTTGTAACGGACAAAAAAAGCTATGAAATTCATCTTGATTCATGACATTTGAAAAATTGTTTTTACGATCTCATCTTTCTCTGGCTGTCCAGTCAAATCCAATGGTTTCTTTGTTGTGCTATGAGGTAATTCTTGGTAGATGAAGTCTTTCTGCTCATTTACCTTTCCAATTTTTCATTTTATGATTTTCCATGAATACTTCATTCCCTTCTAATTTTTGGTAAATAGATTTTGTCCAAAGCTTTCTATTTGTTTAATAACTGTATGTTACAAAGTTTTAATTATTGCCTTTCTCTTTCTTTTGGGGAAGTATTGGGCCTATTATGTTGGTTGTGAGGGCCATGAGGTAGGGATGTTAATACTAATACTAAATGGGCATAGGACCATTGTGGCGAAACCATCTCAGCAGGAACATTGAACAGAATGTTACAGCTCTGGCAGCTGTGGAAGCTGGGCTGTGCTGGAGTCTAGAGTGGTCCAGTGACTTCTTCTGTGTTGTTACCATTGGGTTTGGTTTTCAGATCTTGATGATGGTGGTTACGATGGAGGGATACAGTACTGGAGTATGCGCAGTAGTAGCAGTAGTTTAAGAGGGGTTCATTTTAGAAATCTTGACAATTAGTGGAGCAGAACCTCATGCAATGTAGTACAGTAAGATGTGGAGGAGAAATGGATGTGTAGCAGTTGAACCTTCCAAATATTTGAACAATTGGAGAATATCAAGATCACGCTTTGTGATCATTCCATGGTCATAGCATCTTCGTGGGAGTAGATAGGTTGCAGAGTTATGTAGAAGCTACACAAATAGATACTGAAGAAACAAAAGGGGGTGGAGGATAGCTTTTCATTGGCCGTTTGTCTTAGCTTGTGTAAGTAGCACCATGGAAATTTCATGAACAATGGAGGGTGTTCTTATGCTGAGGCTCCTTGGGAGAGAGGTGTTTAGAGGAAGACATGGAATGCATGTGGGCAAGTTGGATTAATTCGGTGATTTGCAGTGTGGAGGATACAGGTGGAATGATGGTGTGTGGGGTTATTCGGGCATAGCTGGGGCTTTACTTTTTGCTGGGAGATAGATAGGGGGGAAAACATCTGGAATATGAGGGCAGATTTTGGTAGAGATGAGAGGCATGACACAGGAACGGTAGGAACATGATAGATACGAGGACATGTAGGATGGATGAAAAGCATTGAGTACGAGGATAAAATGGCAGTGAGTGGAACTTGGTGCACTTCAGCTCATTTTTGTGGTGATATATGGTGGATTTGTCACCGGCAAGGTACTCAGTTTGTTATTAAACGGTGTGATATTTGCATATGAGACAAGTGACACCAGTGAATTTTTGTGTTTCAAATGCATTTCTAAAGGAGTTCATCAAACTCAAATTATTTTCAGAAACTGGAAAAAAGAAATGAAACAAATTTCTTTGTATTTTTTATTTTATATATTCTCAGTAATGCTTTCTATTATGCTATGCTGGCTAGTTTGAATGGTCACCTGCTGATTGGACTGTTATGGATCAGATAAGAACTGTTTCTAGGTGCACAAGTTCCCCAATCCTTGTAGATTGATCTCATGTTGGTTGTTCTGATGAGCTTGCAACTCTTACTGCAACTTGTTGCGACCATGTCTCAAAAGCAGCCTTGTGTGATGAAGCTAATGGTCGTGGTAAGAAAAGAACATTAGCAAGAAAAGTGTATTTTGTAGGGGAAAGGTCTTGTATTATGCAGATTTATTGGGAGGAGTCAAGGGCTGCACATAGTAATATATCATAATGGACTGGTTTCTCAGTTCTAGAGTTAACTCCCAGCTGAAGAGGATAGGCCATCAGTGGGTTGATGCAATTTATAAATGTAGAATGTAGACAGCTTCCATAGCTTATATGTCTACATCACCTTTAGGGATGATTATCAGCTATCAATAGGGGTGCTTGAATTGATTTGACTGAGGTTATCAAAAAAAAAAATTGTTTAAGTCACTTCGCTTTTTTTCTGTCCAAGTGACTTCTCGTTTTGTCTAAGTCACTTCCCTTTTTCTTTGTGAATATTGGGAATATACCCATTCATAGATCAGAGATTGTCATTTATGACATTGGAAGGTCTGAATGATCAACTACCTCCCAAACTCTATGTAAAGTTGACAGTGGATTGTGAGTGCCTTGCCAGGCTGGTGGGATTGTGACTCGTTAACTTATAGGGAAATCGCGACCCAGAAATGACTTACTTTAAGAGGCCTTTAAAGAATATCACATGCTGCAAATTCCTTATTATTTTGGGAGATACTTAGTTAATTTGGATGTTGATAGTAGATTGGAATAGTTTTCCAAAACAAATAAAGGGAATGATAGTTGTGTTCAAATGTGGTAAGAATATATAACATCTATACGAATAGGAGATGAACCATGGAATTGATGGAGATGGCTTTCATTCAAAAGAGCTCTAGCAGGGTCCATGAATGGTTGTTTTTGTGCTCAACAAACTTCCGAGGAAAAAAAAGCAAATCCTATTGTGCTGTGGAGCATGGCTGGAGACTCGTCGGGTCCAATTGGACCCAGAGGCACCCAGGCCAGTTCTCACCCAGACTCGAGTGAGTCGGCCTGGGTACCCTTTATTTATTTATTTATTTCATTTTTGAGGTGGAAAAAGAGGTAAGCTATGGTTCTCTCTCTCTCTCTTTTCTTAACTAATAATATTTTAAACCTCCATTTTGATCAATTTGGATCTATCTTAAGGCCTCCAAAAAATAAATATTTTGATCCAGAATCGCAATTTGGAGAGATCCCTATACACCATTCCACCTTTCTTACTATCTCTCTCATTAAACAATCAGTTTGTCTTAAATTTGATCCAAAATGTTGGTATTGGAGCTCTCTTAAAGATTCCTATCATAATTTGTTTGATCTAAGCCCTTCTTTCCAGATATATATATATATATATATATATATATAGTTGAATTTTTTGGATTTTTTACCGAAAATAAAAACAGTTTGATTTCTCACTCAAATATTGCACCAAATCTGTTCAAATTCGTCCCAAAATGGTCCTAGGTTATTGATCTACAAATGCGATAGGAATTGTTTTTGATTAAAAACAAAAAATATCTATATCGATTTTTTGGTTCTTTTTTACTATTTTTTTCCTTCGATTTTCTTTCAAAAATGTCTTGAATTTAATTTTTATTTTGATTTTTATTTGAAAGATCATACTAGATGAACGGTTGAATGATAAAAGTTTTTGGAAAAATTCTCCTATAGATCATATTTATATTTTTTTTCTTCTTTTTTTTCCCCATATTTCTCTATTTATTACCTTTTTCAAAAGAAGTCATCGTGTTAGCTGGGGCGGCTTGCTTAGTCACACGGCCGACTCAGACCCGACAGGTTCCTGGTTTGGGGTTTGTAAACATTGCTATGTAGTGTGCATGAGATATGTTGTGTACATCCCTTGAAATTTTAATAAAATCATCAAGTTTATGAGTCATGTGCTTTCCAGTCCCCACGAGTTGAAAAAGATAAAAAGCGCTCCCTTTGCCAATTTTTCCGGAGTTTTTTTATCTTTTGCTCTATTTGTTTCAACCATTTTATTAAATGATTTAAAGAAATCAAGCAAACTGAGGATGAGCAGCCATGAAACACCCAAGTATAATGAGAATAGGAAAAACACCTCTGTATAATGAGAATATTCATCAAGGAATGTAGCAGAAGATCCGAAAAATCAATTCTTGTATTGAAGTTCCCCTCATTTATTAATGAACAAGTCCAAAGGTATCTGCTGATTCAAATTCTTTCCTTGGTAAGATGAGATAAGCGAGTGCTTTGCCAACTTATAGCTATCCTCAACCCTGTTACGAATTGAGACCTGGATCCTAATTGATCTGTAGATTCGAATAAAAGAAAAAAAGAATTGGAAACAAAGGAAAAATTTAGAAGTGATTTTGAGTCTGCAGAATTTCTTGTGTAATCATAATCTGTACTGTTAGCTTAATTTTCCTAGAGAGTTCGTGAGCAATAGACCCAGGTGCATGGACATGCATGAGTGCATCAAGATGTGCACGTAAGCATTGGCACATGATATGACTGAGTTATTGAGATTAGACATTGATCTTTTATGATAAACTTTTATGAATTCATTTCTGGGTAGATTTTTTTTGTTTTGAAGAGTCTTTTATTTACTCCATTTATTCTCTGCTATCATCACCCTCATTTGGTTTTGATGTATATAGTTAATAATTATATAACAAAGGAAAAGGATGGGAGCAAGAACCACAGATTTGAGACTACTTGAAAGTTTGTGAAAACTGACTTTTTTGTTTTTAGATGAGGCATGCGGCTTGCAAGCATATTTATGGGATTGCTTGTTTGGAAATATATGGGGATGGCTGGAATTGGATTACTTTTGATGTGTGCCTGAGGAGGTATGCTGTTGAAAAAAAAACAATAAATAAGCATGTGCTTGTAAATGTTCAGAACAATACAGACTGTTGATATATTGTGTAAATACAGTCGAATAGCTTTAAGGCAGTGACATCTAATCTCTGTTTCTTCTTTTTCCTTTCTACGTAGCCACTTAGTTGAAATTGGGTGAGCTTGAAATATGGATTTCTGGGAAAGCTTTTGGACACATCCAAGTGGAACTGGAAATCCCATTGGAACCAAATTTTTCCAGGTGGTATTAGTAAACTTACTTATGCATCATTGCGCTGCCATTGTTCATTTGAATCTAGTAATCGTGTACCCTCTTATGATTTCACAAAATATATCAAGTTTTTAGGATGTTATTCTGCAGCATGGTACACCATGAACCCTTGTATCAGGCAGTGTAATTTGTTCGAAATGATGACCTGAGGCTTGATTATCTCCTTTGGATTATGTGCAGAGGAGGTTGAAACTCCTATGCAACCATATATAGTAATAAATGGGCAGCCTTCATGGAACCCATTTCTCCCATTGATTCTTTATATTGTAAAATATGTTTCTGATATGGTTAAAAACAATGTTTTTCATGTTCATTTTACATGTGTTTTAATCAGTTTACTGGAACTCTTGGATGTGTTTATGAATGCAAGATTTTATGCCTAATTTCTCCCCTTTTTTTACATTTTTGTTTTGCAGACCTGGATCTAAGTCAAAGTCACCATCTCCCTCTGTAAGTTGGATTCATTTTCTTGTTTTTTGTAAAAAATTATGTTGTTCTTTACTATGTTTCTGATTCTGGCATTCTGTTTCCTTGAGGCACAGCGTCGGCATAAGCGAACAAGCAGTAGGAGGAGCCCCAGCAGGAGCCGCAGTATTTCGCGTTCTCGCTCCCCTGTGGTATGTACCACTTGTGAATGTTTTCTTCCTTTGGTTGTGCTTGTGAGGATTGTCCTTAATGACATGCATACGTTATTATTGCTTTTCATAGTTGCTGTAATATGCTGTTGTGCTAAAGAATTTTTTTGGTCATTGAACTCTGTTGTTATCATTGTTCACAAAATCGCCCGATCTAACCGCTAACCGCCCGGTTAGATCGGAACCGACCAATGTCGGGTTTCAGTTTTGGGTGGCTAGGGTGATCAACGGGTATTTAAAAAAAAAAAATTCAAAAAAATGTATATAAAGTCTAAAAAATAAGTAATTTGATTTGTAATGCATTTTTTAATATTCTTTACATTATGGTAAAGATTTAAAAATTCTTTTGGTCATTAATACTCACTTTTATATTTTCCCTTTTTTTTTAGAAATTTTTTAAAATAGCCCTTGGAAAATATAAAATGGGTTAAAATCTATTTTTTTCATTAATTTTCAACTTCATTTGAATGCGTTTTGTTTTAATCATTATTTATATGCTTTTCATATTTTAGTAGTTTGTTTTTGTATTTTTTTTTATTGTTTTTCAACACTGGACTTGCCCGGTTAGAGCGGTTGAATCGGCCAGTTTACCGGTTAGGCCGGTTATACCGCTTCCAGGCCCATGTCTGGTTAACCCTTCCGGTTCAATTTTGCTAGCACTGGTTGCTATACTTGTGCGCCCAATATTTTTTAGTAGCATTTTTTAGTAGCGGCATCTTATGTCATTTGTCAGTGGTAGATCAGGATGAAGTTTGCAGTAAATGATACGGGTATCCTCTTAGCCACATGGGCGGAATTAAATGGCTGAAAGCAACTAACATATACCCTTGTCATTTATTGTGAATTGTGAATCTGGTCTTCCTTTAACATATGATGTAAATAGTCCTTTGACAAAAATATTGGCGCTAAGAGGTAGAGCATTACCACATGCCCCCTCCCCCCCTCTCTCTCTCTCTTTCTCTCTCTCTCTCACACACACACACGCACAGACACACAAATCACGTTTAAGTTGTATAAAAGGAAAATTGTTTCATGTGAGCCGGACCGCATTTGTACATATACGGTCCAGAAAGTGTAAAGCATTTCTACAAGTGTTTCATCTAAAAGCAATGGAAAAACAGTTGAAATGTTTTCTTACTAGAATTATTATTTTAAGTTTTTAGAATTAATTTATTTTTTTATATTCATAATCTCCATGTTAGAGATTACATATCCTTAAAAATTAAGTCTTAAATCCATCTCAAAAATAGATTTATTAAGAGGCCCGCATTTCAACATATGCGAGCTTGGCCGCATAGAAACTGGATCTCCTATATAAAATGCAGCTGAGATTCAGAAATTTACATGCAACAAATTGACTCTGAACAGGCAAAATCTGATCGTAGCCGCTCTCTGGATTCTCGGGGCCGTTGACTCCTTTGCTTTGCATGGTTAGGAATTACATTTTGCTGTGGACGAATTGAGATCCAAGGTGGTTTTGGTTGACTGAAGACACCATGAAAAACAGATTATTGGCTTTTCTTATTGTTTTCATGTTAGAAAATATTGTGTTCTACGTAGTGGAACCTGGATTTTGGGCTCAAATAGTTGCAGTCCTGAACTTCCTAAGAAAAATTGGTAGCGCCTTATTTCGGGAAAAGGGAACTTTTTATTGTGGTTTATTGTTCTTTGGCTCTTGGTCTATTTTACTTCCATTCTAATAGGTATAGAAAAGGGCATCTATGTTCTGCAAATATCTGAAATAACCTACCATGAGAAATGTTTTTTGAAAATAGCTACACTTTTGTAGATAAACGTATGGAATATGTTTTGACTGTTTGATCAGATCATCTATCATGGAGGCCCAAACTACAGTCTGGTTGTGCAAACTTCACCATACTCAGCTACATGGTGTACTTTTCGTGCGAATATTTAAAATTCACAGATCCGGATCAGGAATGCCAATTCCTATAGGATTTATCCAGTGACTCAGCGGATTCTTTGTCAATATCGGGAGTCAGCCCAATGCTGAACTCTGAAACTTTTTTTTTTAGTACTCTTTTGTAACAAATTGAGACTGGTACGAGTCTGAGGTTTTGTTTTTTAAACAATTTGCTAAACAAACAAAGAAATCATTAAATGTCTTAAAGGTTTTGAGATTCTAAAAACTTGGTTTAAAAGTACTAGATCACTTTCGTACGAATCATTAGGAGGGTTTTTATTTTGAACATTATCACTTTCGTACGAGTCGTTAGGAGGGTTTTTATTTTGAACCTCTCATGCGCCAGGTTTTTTGTATGAATCGTTAGGAGGGTTTTTATTTTGAACCTCTCATGCGCCAGTTTTTTTTTATGCAAGCTTCTTTTCAAATTAAAAAAAAATTAATCAATTTGGAGTCGTTTGAATCATTGAGTCAAATCTTTTATTTAAGTTTTCAACAAAATGAAATCACGAACTTCAGCAATTTAGGTTTTTATTTGATTTTATGTTCCAGATGCTAAATTTTAAAGCATTCAAAATAGTTTTTGTTGAGAAATTAATTCTGCGTGTTTTGATTGTTTTCTGTCAGTCTCGGTTGTTTGCTTCTCTGTTATTTTTCATTATTCAACATTTTAAGATATTTTTGAAATTTTATGGCCAATTCCCACACCGGTATTAAAATACTGCTGTCTGGTGCGAGTCCTATTCGTGGGTGGAGAAAACACATTTTTTAGGAATGCATCTCCAATTTATTGGTCTGTACACTATTGTATGATTTCTCTTCCAAATTCGTTTCCAAGGAATGTCTCTCCCCATTATTAATGTATTTGGTACATTCTCTTATGGCTTCTTTTTGTGAGTATACGAGATATCCATGAATTGTCCGATCGGCTATGTTTAAATTTAAATATCCTTTTTTATTGAACTTTATTTAACTCTGGGGGTCGTCTATAGGATAGTTATAGGACCAGGAGATTATTTGAGACTATAATTTTAGAAATGGTGGTTTGTCTTTTTCCCCTTTTTTTTTTCTGCCTGATCGAGGCATGCATTTGAATTATTTATTTTTTAGTCTGGTCACCAGCTAAGTTCAACTCGATTTTGGAGATAGATAGTGCGGTTAAATTGGCCACTGAGAAGAAAAGCGATACGGTTCATAAGAATCTCCTTTACGTAAAATATGTGGGTGAAAAGACATAAATGCCCAATTTACTTTGATAACAATGAGGGCCTAGTTACCAATAAAGATAGAGCTCAGCTTTCTCATGATCAAATTCTAAATTTGGGTGAAATTCACTAGATTACCATTGAGGAGTGCTCTTAGAAAGTGTGACGAGCATGTTCAAGAATGATAGCGCACTTCCTATCCAATAACCACTAGTGCCTTGAAAATCTCACCTCCGGCTCGAACTGGTCACCCTCTGGTTCTACACAGGCTCAGAATTTTCCAATACAGGTGTTCTTGTACCAAAAGTATTACATAAAAAAGCCTATGAGAGCTTGGAAAAACTGCTGGGGTTTTAGACCCAAAAGTAATCCACCGGTTTTGGGTGGGCTTGGGTAGTTTCGAGTTGGCTCGGGAGTTTTTGAAGCACTGTAACATGCTACAATAGGTAGCAAGTTGATCCTGCAGATTAAATGGGTTACCCTCCCATGTTCATCCGTATTTGTGGTTGACAATGAGAAACATGAATTGGGCTCATTCTTATCGAAGAACTCTACAAGAGCAAAAGAAAAAAAAAAGGAAAAGGTTGCACTCATCCGTATTTACATAAGGTTGCAACTTTAAAATGTAAAACTAAGGTGCACCTCAAAAATCCATTACAAAAAGTTGTTTTGATATTGAAAAACCTTCTAATTGATCATCTTGACATCAAGATGTATGAATATGAAAAGAAAAAAAGATTTTGAGTCTTAAAAATAGTGCATTTTGCAACACATTATCTAGATTGTCCATTTTCAAGATTTTAAGTGTTCATAGGTCTATTTGATTTTAACCATTTTTGGAGTTTAAGATTTTATAATTAGAGATCAAAATAAATTCTCAAACCATCCTAAGAATTTTTTACACCAAAATTATATTTAGGAGAAAAAATTTGGAGGTGCGCCTTAATTGTTTAAGGTGGCAACCTTACACAAACCGTACCCAAAAGAAAAACCAAAAACTAATAGGACCATGCATCAACTATAGAAGCAACAACAAAAAAAAACAGGAGAAATGATTCATCAACCAACCAGTGTCCCTGAACATTTTAAAACTGAAATGTACAACAAACATCAATTCGCTCACCCACTTCTTCAAGTGACTTACGGTGTCCAATGAGCACATTTCTGGAACACTGGCAGATCTAGAAGCAGCATAGGCACGACATGGTCACAAATAAATCCTAAATAGAAAGGCTGCCAAACTGCTTATTCCAGTCCTCATAGCCTCCTAACTCATGTTGAGAAACAGAGGGTCTGACTTCTTGTAATGCCCTCTCAAAATCCTAAATGACAAAAAAACAAAGAAAATACACCACTCTTAAAAGTCTTAAAACAAAAAAGCTGATGTCCATTTTGACTCAAGCACCTGGGTGAAATTACCTGAAGCAGGACTGGCCTCATATCCTCCTTCCTCAAATTGGTAATCTCAATGCCTTGACATAGAGCCTCTCTAAGTGGACCCATAGATGCATCCTTAACCAAATTCTTCATATCCGATCCCGAATAGCCTAATAAAACCAAGAAACATGAAATGCAAACAATGGAATGGCTTCCTTTTTACCAGATATTTTCCATTAATGAACGTCTGTTTGTGTAATATCTAAATGTTTTTACTTCTTTTCCTTGATATTTAATATTAATGTTTCGCTTCTGAATTTTGCTAAATATGGTTAACAAACAGGAAGATACACTAAAAAGAGAAAAGGGAAAAAGGAAAAAAAGAAAAGATTCATAGATCTAAAGAAAACCTACCTTCAGTTAACCTGCAAATGGCATTTGTGTCTTCTTCCGAAAGCTTAAACAGGCCATCCTTCTCCAACAGATTTCGCACGATCCAGGCTCTAGCTTCTTCAATGCCAACACAAATATGTTTGTAACCTTGGTCATTTGAATACAAGTTGAGCAGAGGTTAATCCATCACTACCTGAAGGTGGTAGAGGTATGTACAGACGCTTTGAGAGTCTCCTTCGGGCTGCCTCATCAAGCTCCTGTGGCCTGTTTGTTGCTCCTATTTCAATGTAAAGACAATTATGTAAAGGAAAATTGTTTCATGCCGGCTGGACCGCATTTCTACAATATGCAGTCCGGAGGTATAAAGCATCCATCTTAAAGATGGACGCAAATAGGTGGTCCAGCTAAGATGGATGCAAATAGGTGGTCCAGCTAAAAACAATTGTAACTAACAGTCCCAAATATTTTCTTAATATACTTATTATTTCTAGTTTTCAAAATTGTTTTTTTTTTTTTGATATTCATGATCTCCATATTAAAGATTATATATTCTCTAAAAATTAGGATCAAATTATATTTAAAAAATATATTTATTGCCAAGCCTGCATTTCTACAATATGCAGGCTGGCCACATAGAGACCGCTTCCTTATGTAAACATGGATATAAATAATATGTACGTGTGTATGAGCATAAGAAATAGCGCTAGGCATGAACCAATGCATATGCATAGCTTATAGCTTCATCTGGTGATGGCCCTGGAATATTCTGCCAAACTCCTCTGATGAAACATAATAATATGCATTTCTACGATCCTCAATTGGTCATTTTGTTTTATGCATTGAGTTACAAAACCTTGATCCCGTACAACATTACAACATTATCTTTCTTGCTGGCAATGGAATCTCATCCAGTGGTAACTAAGAATGCAAAAGCGAGTACAAGAATAGCAGACACAAAGAGAGATATCAAGGACATTTAGGTCAAGGGAGTCAGCCCCAAATAGTTGGGAAAAGGCTGTGATGATGTTGATGATGATGATTTAGGTCAAGGGAGATATAGTAAAAGTACCAATACTAAGGTTTGACTTTGCCTGTTTCTTTTTCCAATCAATAAATATACTTTCATTGGAGGCCATGTCCACTAGAGAGATGTCATTCCAATGCGTGCTTTTAATGACACAGGTTACAAGAAATGAAGTATGATGATGACTTAGGTCAAGGGAGATACAGTAAACGGACCAGTACTATGGTTGGACTTTGCCTGTTTCTTTTTCCAATCAATAAATATACTTTCATTGGAGGCCATGTCCACTAGAATGAGTGCTTTTAATGACAGGTTGCAAGAAATAAAGTGGACAAGAAGAAAAGGCAAGGTTTAGAAGTCATGGAAAAGTTTGACTTGCATCATGTCAAGAAAAAGCATTGCAAAGTTCTCAGTGTGAAGTCTTCTCCAAAATACTAATCCAAATGCCAAAAGTTTTCAGGCCAGGCCAGCATCAGCAAAGCCCTTCAAAGCCAACCAATTCCAGGTCTTATTGCACAGTCACACTTGACTGTACTCAAAACTCATTTCACATACATTTATTAAGCATTAATTTCAGAATAGTTGTAAACATAGTCTGTCTACAGATAATATTCAGCAGACAAATGGAGGAAAAGTACTATGGTACCTATTTACAAGAACAAAAGAGACATACAGAATTGTGCAAACTATTGAGGGATCAAACTTATGAGTCGCACTATGAATATGTTGGAGAGAGTGACTGAGAAACGATTAAGGCATGAAACGAGCGTATCAAAAAACCAATTCAGTTGTATGCCAAGAAGGTCAACAACTGAGGCAATTTTCCAACTTAGGCAGCTGATTGAGAGGTTTAAGGAGAAGGGAATAGACATCCACATGGGCTTTATTGATCTAGAGAAGCTTATGATAGGGTACCTCGAGATTTGATTTGGTGGGTGTTGGAAAAGAAAGGAGTCTCAAGACACTACATCCAATTGGTAAGAGATATGTACAATGGAGAACTAACTAATATACGAACAACTAGTGGAGAGACGAGTGAGTTTTCAGTGACAATAGGTCCAAATCAAGGGTTAGCATTAAGCCCATACCTCTTTATCGTAGTTATGACGACTTAACTAGACACTTACAAGATGATGTACTGTGGTGGAAATTATTCGCAGGTCACATAGTGCTCATTGATGAGACTCAAAATAGCGTCAACACAAAGTTAGAACTTTGGAGGGACGCTCAAGAATCTAAAGGTTTTAAACTTAGACGGACTAAGATAGAGTATATAAAATGCAAGTTTAATATTAATAGTAGTAGAGACGAGGAAGCAGTTAAAATTGACGGTCATGAAATACCAAAAAGAGCGCATTTTCGATATCTTGGGTTGATAATCTAAGACAATGGAGAGATTGAGGAAGATGTCGCACATAAAATTAGAGTAGGTGGACGAAGTGGAGATGTGCAAACGGAATTTTATGTGATCGCTACATACCAATGAAGATGAAGGGCAAGTTCTATGAGACCAGTTTTGTTCTATGAAGCGAAATGTTGGGCGATCAAAAAACAACATACTCATAGAATGAATGTAGCGAAGAAGAAGATGTTAAGATGGATGAGTGGCAAGACAAAAAGGGACATAATTCGAAATGAATACATTCAGGAAAATTTAGGTGCGGCACTAACAAGCAATAAGATGAGAGAGTAGACTTGGTGGGCTGACCATGTGTGGCGCAGATCCAGCACAACACTTGTTAGAAGGTGCAAGATAGTTCAAGTAGAAGGCTCAAAAAAGGCAATGGGTAGGCTCAAAAGGACTTATGGCCTCACTAATAGTATAGTCTTTAATAGAGCAGAATGACGGACCAGGATTCTTAAGACGTTGGTAGCAACCTTAGAATTCTTGATAGGGCTCTTTCACCAACCCACATGCCTTATGTAAGCAAGTCTCAGGCCCTAATATAGAGAGAGTGACCGGCTATACACATTGACATGGGACAAATTACAACCAGAACATCATAAAGAGTTGAAATGCCCAAACAGTAGTTTGAGGTTTTCCAATAAAAGTAGCATCATTTGTTCAATCCCAAATTATGTTCCAAAGATATGCCAGCGTCGGTGGCTAACAGGCTGGACCAACTAATGAGGAACTTTCTGTGGTCCAGCCAAGCAGAAAAAACGAGACACCACGTTATCTCTTGGGATAGAGTCCGACTGCCCAAATCCCAAGGTGGTTTAGGAATCAGAGATCTAAGAAAACATAATCTGGCTCTGCTGGGGAAGTGGTGGTGGAGATTGGCCACCCAATCAAACTCTTTCTGGGCACAGGTTATTCGGAATAAATACAACATTCTGGGTCACAAATGGGTGCCTAAAAGGGTCTCCTGCACCAGGGCTTCAGGAGCTAATCCTTCGCCTCCTCTCCTGCTCAGTTCAAGCAAGACTTAGCTTCCATCCAAAACAAGGCAGTAGAGTGCGCTTTTGGTCTGATCTTTGGATTGGACATGCTCCCCTTAGGGACCTATTTCGCACCCTTTTTCAACTTTCTTCCAACAAAGAGTCCACTATAGCAGATGAAATGGTCTTGGCAAGGGGGCATAGAACTTGGAATCCTTCTTTTAGAAGGAATCTCTCCAAGGAGGAAACTTTAGCTTTCACCAACCTTTCGGCTGCTCTTCACCCGTTGTTCTTACCTTCATCAGGGAATGATTCTTTGGTATGGACTATATCCCCATCTGGTAAGTTCTCAGTAGCCTCTTTCTATAAGAAACTTATCCAACCTCCTACATTTCCGTTAAATCGCACCTCTCCTCCTTCCAAAGTTTGGAACACAATAGCTCCTCCAAAAGTCCAGACCTTCAATTGGATAGCAAGCTGTCAACAGGCTCTCACACTCGATCAGCTTCAAAAAAGTTTGCCACTCCCAAACAGATGTGCAATGTGCCTGATAGAGGAGTCAAATCCCCACCTCTTTCTTCATTGCAGTATGGCCTTTGAGCTTTGGACACTAATTCTCCACTTGTTTGGTCTCCATTGGGTCCTCCCACCTTCGGTTAAAGATTTATTCGTTTATTACTCAGGTGGTCATTGGCCCAAAGCAGGTAGAACCTGGTGGAGGGCAGCAATCGCTGCTACCATATGGGTTTTATGGCTAGAAAGAAATGAGAGGGTCTTTCAAGGACACAAAAATGATGTTTCAGCGCTATTTCATAAGGTTACATCCTTGTAACTTTTTGGGCTTCCACCCAAAGCATCTTTGGTGGGATTCCTATGAGTTCTTAAGAACATTATCCAATTCCAGCCCTTCAAGGTACAAAGACCTCACAACTGGTTGCCTCCTCCAGAAAATGCCATAAAGCTTAACTTCGATGGCTGTTCTTTGGGAAATCCGGGCCCTTCAGGAGTAAGGGGGGTTTTCCATGGCCACAATCGCAAAGTTCTCATGACATACTCAGAATATGTCGGACATGGAGACTCACAGTTTGCTGAAGCCTTGGCACTCCTAATGGGCCTAAAATTTTTTAATCCATCTTGGGGCCAATCCTTGGTGGTGGAAGGAGACGCTCAAAACATTTTATCATGGGCAGCAGGCACCAGTACCCCCCCCTTGGTACCTATCTAGGATATTTGACGAAATTTACCACTTATGCAGGGATACCAACGTCTGTTGGAGGCATATATGGCGAACGTCAAACGAGTTCGCTGACCTTCTGGCTAGAAACGGAGCACGGCGACGACCACACATGGAAGATAATGACTGGTCCATCTCCTTTTTTGCTCTGGACCACAGAGGTTGTCTAGGACAATAGATATTTTTTGCTGCTTCTTGTAATAGGGTGTGCTTTTAAGCCCATTTTTTTTAGACCTCAATCTTTCATATACAGCCACTTCAAAAGGATATATTTTGTATAGGGTCAGTGAACCGATTTTTTGATTGAGATACCTGTCTCGTGGGTATTCTCGGTCCTCTCCTCCCTCAATCTATGTATTCCTTCGTCTTTTAAAGTAATACAATGTTAACATTATCAAAAAAAAGATTGTTGACCACATTGCTGAAGAAGTTGCAAGGGATACTCCCACTAGTCATTATTGTCTGTGTGCTGAATTGCAGCAACTGACTTTCTAGTAATGACTAAGAAAGTGACCTAAAAGAGTAATACAGTAAACAGTGGGGTATTATGTACCGCATTCACAGTCCATTTCCAACAAAGTACAGTGGAGAGCAACCTTAGTAGCGACAAGACAACAAAGATATCTAGCACTACAGCATATATTTAATTAGGTAAAAGCCATTTCCAGCACTCGCTCTCATTAAAGGGGGGCATGTTCAACCCTGAATTGTCATGAAGAGCTGGTCCCAATATGCCTGTAGTCAATGGCAACTACATAAAGATTCCCAACAAATAATCAAACCTAGGAACTGGAGATCCATTTATCTTGTTCTTCAAACTTCTGTTTAAGTTCGACGAAAAATTAGCCAACAAAATTTGATGGCAAACATCTAGTAAGGAAGAAAGATTCATTGACAAAGAATGAAACCATGTAAAAGGAAAAGCTGGTAAGAATTTAACAGAAACATGACAAAAATGCGTTCTTTTCAGTTCAACGAGACAGAAGAATAAGCCATTCAGTTATAGCCATAAGAGACATCAAAAAAATTATCATGGCCCATGGATAATATCAACTGTAACTGTGAATAATTAGAACTACAGGATATAGATTTGTTTTCAGTACCTAAAAGTAAAATTTGTTCATTTCCGCTGTCAAAGCCTTCCATCTCAATTAAAAACTGAGTCTTAAGTCTTCTACTTGATTCATGCTCCCCTTCAGACTTACGCTGCATTCATGATGAATACACTAACTTCTGGGCATGATATGTCTTTGATCTTCAAAGTATAAGATCACTTCATTTTTCAGGATTTGCCAATTAGAGTGAACTCCAAGAAGCAGACATACCTGGGAAAGTAGTGAATCAATTTCGTCCACAAAGATGACAGCAGGCTGACGACAACAAGCAACACCAAATAGAGCTCTCACAAGCTTTTCACCCTCCCCAATCTACAGGCCATAAGCAAGAACCTCTAAGTAAGGATAAATCAGATATAATATTAAACAGGACAAATTTATTTAAACATCTTCATCACATCAACATGGCATTGAAGATTTTAGGTGCAAGCTGGCAACCTAAAATGGAATCCAATGTGAATCTACAGAAATCAAGCTTACAAAAGTAAATTATTTAATTCATGCTACCACTACTAGTCATGTGATCAAATCACATCCACTTTGTTTCAGCCAAAGAAGCCAAAGCCCTCAGCTTCAGACTACAAACTGAAGAGAGTCAGATTTAGCCTCAGCCAGCAGTTAGGCCTCTTAAATATTTCTCGGCCAAAAATATTTCTTTGTGTTCTTTCAATTTTCCTTTTCATTTTTCTTTTTGTCCCAGGAATTCCCCAAATTTGCTGAAGCACTGAAACACTCTCTTCCCCAGCCAAACCGAACCAAGTTGCAATGTAAACCTGAGAACACTGACCCCTAAATAACAAACAGGTTTACTATTAGTGTACAGTATTTAAAGGACGATGATGATAACATTGTGAAGTAGACTATGACAACTGTATTGTTTCAACACACCAATTCCCATTCATAATTTTTGACATTGATGGCAAATACAGTTTAAGTACCATCAGCATGCATCAACATAATGCCTCTTAATGATATTCAAATCAGAGACTTCTCCCATTTACAAACTGATGAAGAGTGGCGATGCTTCCAAATTTCAGGGGTGAGTGAAATGATAGTAGTCCGCAAGAAAGAAACACGAGTCACCCATGAAAACGTGAATGTGGAATGAATATAACGGAGTCGAGAATCGAGAATGGAGAGATGATCATCATCATCATAATTATCATCATCATTAGTGCGAGTCAAAGTTTTTATGCGTGTTTGAGTCTACACAAATATGGATTGCAAACTAGTTTGCTCCCAGGTTGAGAAAACGCTCTTGAGTCATTAAATAATATTTCTTGATGTGTTCAAAATAAAATTATTAAAACATAAAATTAAATTTTTATTAAAGTGGTCATGGGGACCTCGCAAAAGACTCATGGCCTCCCTTGAGTGTAAAAATATTCACCAAGTCAAAACTAGTCTTTCCATTCTAGTATTTTGTTTATAAAAAAAAATCAGCAAGTAGTCCAGGCAAATCAACTCAGGCAAGTCCAAAATATCCCACTCAAGCTTCTCAAATATTACTGCATGCATAACCAATCCATTAAAGTAAAGATAAGCAAGTATGATACTTATCATTGATGCTAACACTTAATCGCATGTTATAAGGAGCAGCTTTTTGTTTATTGTCATAATTATGTTATAAGGAGCAACTCGAGAGAAGATTCCTTGGACTTAATAAATCTCCCCAATGTAGCAAATTAACCACCTGAAAAAAAAATAACAAGGTAGGCTTGCACAACTTCAGCATATGATGTATCCATGCCCATGCATGAGACAGGAGCCTTGCTTCAATCAAGGTTTTAAAAAACGGATTGGTGACCCAAATTGTCCATATGAAAAATCCGGTCGAATCGAAGGTTCAGATTTGAGAATCGACCGGAATAGGCATTAAAAACTTAAAAAAATCACTAAAAACCCCTAAAACATATTGCTTTTGAAGTTTCCAAAAAATGGGGGTAGTGCATTATGTGTTTTCATTATTTTGCAAAAATACGAGAAAATTGAAATGTCATTTCTTGTCTTAGTGTCTATTGATATTAATTTTGATACTATTTTTATACTAATTTTGACACAATACTTTTAAAAAAATATACTTATTTTGTGATTCTCAGTGAAGAAATGAAGGACAAAATGATTTTTGTAATTTTTCATACTAATTTTGTGATTCTCATTGTCATTTTTGCGTGCGATTTTTCTCTCACACACAATGGATATCTCCCTCTCTCTCTCTCTCTCTTATAAACACATACACAAACACATGAAAAAACATTAGACCCCTCTTTCTCTCACACACACAAACATATTTGACCGCTCTTTCTCTCTCGCTTCCACTTCGGTTGAGGCCTCATTTATTTTCTTGATTTAAATTAAAAAATATTGGAGAGTTAATCCATTCCTCCACTTGTTCTACTTTAATTACTTTAAAATTTTCTTATTTTCCTAAGTTTCATAGGTAGAAGGGATAATTTCTTAAGTCGAGTGGTTTCACTATTAATTAGAGCCACAAGCTCTAAGTGTTAAGCTAAAAAAAGAATCTGTAATGGTTGCCTACTTTTTTTTCTAAGTTTTTTTAATAATTAAACTTGGATACATGTAAGGAGCCGTCACTTGGTGTGACGGTAAAAAGCTCGGATAGCCAGCGCAAGAGCGTGGGTTCCAGTCCTGGGAGCGGCCAGCCAGCCACTTTGTGCATAAGCCAAAGGTTATGATTGTTTCCAGCCCACCCCTCCCGGGACCTTGCTTAATCAGGACCAGCCCTGGGTTATGGCCCTTTAAACTTGGATACATATAGTCAGATAAACAATAAAAAATGGCGGTACAAGTTTTAAATAGTCATAGGTTGAAGACTAATCAACCTAAATAGAAATTTAGTTATTTTAAAATTGCAAAATATAATTATGATTATAAGGTTACTATAAACTTTTTACAATGGAAAAGAACTGGATTTTTGCCACATGCAAATCGTATGAGTGCTTATTAGGTATGGCAAATAAAGAGAGAAGGAAAAAGCGTGAGTGAAACCATTTTGTTACTATATTTTTATTTCTATATGGCAAAGGGGAAAGCTTCATAATAGAAGCACGAAGGAAACTTTGTTTTTACTTATCCCACATCAGGGAATTTTGAAGAGCAATAAGGGCAACAAGCTTATAAAAGGAGGCATGCTTAAACCATGAGTTGGAAGCAGCCTCGTGGCTGCGTAAAGGGCCACCTGACCACCCCAAACTAAAAAATATTGAAAATTTTGAGTGACAAGATCAAAAATAAAAAATAAAATTAGAAGCATGTTAAGTCATGGGGGAAACGGCCGGTTCTCAATATTTGATGAGAACTGGATCGTTCCAACTGATAAGAACCTGATCGCTCCGATCGATTCTTGATCCGGATTGGCCGGTTCTAATCTGGATTATTGATTTTTCAAACACTAATGTGGGCTGCTACTAAATCCCATAATTTATAAGGGACGTTTTTCTCACACATTTATTTTCCTTGAATTTATTATTTCAGGACAAGAAATAAATTTCACATTCTGACAGATTTCTCCATATGACCATGGAGACGCACTAGTATGCCACAATGCCGCACCAAAAATATCAATAAATTACCACAAAATGGTTGCTGGCTGCATTATCAATTATGGATTGCAATAGAATTAATTCTTTCATTCTTTTGGTTTTAAATAAAGATACTTCTTATAGTTTAACATGATGCTATAGGTCTGCAAACTTTGATGCTCAATATCATTAGAGAAAGCTTGTAATTCATGAACTTTTTCTGCAAGAAGTTATTGTATTATGCAACAGGGACATATTGATAAAAAGGAAACATACCCACTTGCTCGTTAATGAACTGGCAGATATGTAGAAAAAGGTTGCTTTAGCCTCTCCAGCAATAGCCTTTCCAATCATAGTTTTACCTGTTCCCTAGAAAAAGATGGTCCTTCAATGAGAACACGAACTAACGAACTGAGAAATTCTTTAATCTGCAAGATTACTTACAGGAGGGCCAAAGAGAAGCAGGCCTCTTCCCGGTGAGCGACAGCCTTTAAATATATCAGGACGTAACAAAGGCCAGATAACCATTTCAGTCACACATTTTTTTGCATGCTCTAGGCCAGCTTCACAAGAGAAAAAATTAGAAGCAGAATCATAACTTGTTTGCTGAAATAATTAATTAAAAAATTTCTTAGAAAGCAAGTACGACAAAGGTTAAAGCATCTAAGGTCCCCTTACCAATATCACCCCATCGAACATTGGGGTCTCGATCCATTATCTCATTACTAACATGTTCAATTAATCGAGGTTCCAAGTTTCTCAACTTTTCTGGAAGCTCGCCATCAGGACCACATAGCATTTCCAAACTGAAATCAGAAACTATAGGTTGTTAAAACATCACTACTACATCACTACTACACTACCTTCAAACAAAATGTCAAAATAACATAATTTATTATCATTCCATCTACATATTTATGATCAAACAAGCATTCATTGAATCATCAGCAAAAATGAGTCAGGCATAGGCTTCCAGAAATAACTGGTACAAACAAAAAGGCTGGCACCATAAAGGACATTATGGGATCCACGAGGCCTAACCCCGGAGGAAAGGGGAAGATGCACAGACTACCAAATAAAACAGTACTAGCCTCATTTTAAGTTGCTAACATCCATCCTAAAGTGTGTTAAAGAAACTAAAGATTAAGGAAAATGGAACAGATACAATATCACTGCAAAATGCCCAATTCATGCTCCATCCTAAACACATGAGGAACATAAATTTTTAGGAAGTGAAATTCCATAAACATCATCAGCACCTAGGGATAGATATAGTATACTTCCCCTCAAGGGGAAGCCAAGAGAAATAATTTAGTAAAGCAGTCAGAACTTCCTGTAATTAGCATCTTCCATTTTCAAGATTAAAGAAAATTTTCACAAAGATTGCAGCTTTCCAAAATTTCATGTGGTAGGCCATTATAAGAATTCCAAGGAAATCAAAGAATCCGTACCTGATAAAGAAGATGACAGTAGGGCAGCTTTAAACACTTGTTAGAAAAATTGATGACAAAAACTGATAAATTATACTTGAACAGAGTCCAAAGTTCCCATCACAGACAATAACAAGATACTCCTACGTATTTCAGGAGAATGCTATAAACTAGGTCATTAGTTCACGTAGCACGAGTACTACTTATCAAAGAAAATGCAAATATAATTTTGTTTGGAGCATAAAGAATGGAGCAGGTAAATGATGCTTGTAGATTGAAGTTAGGAACGAAATCAATAACCAAGTTATAGATTAACTAAAAAAGCATTTTACATTTAGAAACATGTAATGCAACTCAAATCAGTCCTCAAACCAGTTATACAGAACTAACCATCTCCTTGTGGACTCTTCAAGTGCATCATCTGTTTTCCCTGTAACTCGTGAACCTGTCGTACCTCCAGTGTTTGCCCCATTGGATCTCACAGGAGGAACAAAGTTGCTGCGTATGCCACGGCGAGGAATTCCAACAGATCTTAAACCTGGATTCCTGATATTCCCTGTTGAATTATTGTCACTTTGCTGACCAAACCCGGAGGATGGGGAGAGGGAAGCACTTGGTGAACATGTCAGGCCTTGTTTCTGCCTCGCATCCATCTCCTGCATTACAGAAAACAAATGGCTCATCCTCCCATTGCTAAGGATGAACAATGTAAGATGATATTTAAAATGAAGTATATGTATAATTAAAATAAAAAATAGAGTAATGATCCTGTGAGACCCTCCCACACCCATGTGTTTAGGACCCCAAAGGATCACTATTAAATTTGGCACAGATCTCTAGAAAAGTTATCACATGGGTGTGGGACTTGACTTTTTTAGAGAACTGTGCTAAATTTAATGGTGATCCTTTGGGGTCCTACTCACATGGATGTGAGAGGGTCTCATAGTATCGTTACTCTAAAAAATATTATACATTAAAATGAAAAATATATAAATATTTTTCAGAGAATTACGATTATTTTTCTCCCAGAAAAAAACACAAGATAAAAATCTTAAGAATTCAGGGAACACAATTTTAGAAGAACAGGAACAGGATATTCAAGCAATCAGGAACATATGAAGAGGGAGTCTGTTCAGCTGCTTCAGCAGGTTGGTTCTACTCATGAGTAAGGAAACACAATTCCCATGACGAAACACCATTTCTTCGAATGTGGGATTTCTCCATAAATAAGATCCTACATCCCGACCTCCTTGAAGCACAATTCTACTCTGTTTCTTTTCATCATGTGCATGTCCCATCCAGAAAGCTCCAGAAGTTTCACATTTGATGGTTTCTAACTGGTTGAACCTAGTCAAGTGACTTTCAAAACTGAAATTTCAAAAACTTCCTGGAAAGGTCACAGATATTCCGGGCTAAAACTGCGCTAAAATAACATCTTATTCTAGACATACACAGATGTACAAGGTTATGTAGCAATAAGACTCTTTTGTGGTAGTTTCTTCTGTTCTTTTCTTTGTTTTTTTTTTTCTTTTTATTTTTTCTGAAACATGCATTTCAAATACAACATGAAATTATTGTGTAGCCCATGACAATGATTTCTTTCAAAAAGAGATACCTAATTCAACAATTCAACTAGGTCAGATTGTCCATTTTCAAAGAATAGAAATATATCCAACTGTGATCTCCTAGATAATAATGGTGACCAGTCATTTTGAAACCTGGGCCTAATTCTCTAACTTCATATTTGAAATTGAGGAAGATCGATCCAATTGAAAGCTTATGTGGTTCTATCAAAGTGGATAACTTCCATGATCTCCGACAGGAAAACTTTGGTAAAAATATTGTTTCAAGGCTCAAGCCATAGATATTTTCACATCCTGAGCACACATTGGGCTCGTAATCTCCGGGAGTCAAATTTACATTGGACTTTCAAAATCTGAAAGGGGCATCTATGGCTTTTATTTAGATAGAAGTGGAGTCAACTTGGATATCCTTTTTTATCACATGTTTACTAAAATCACTAGCAAAACAAATTCTTGAGCAAAATAAAGAATTCTGGACTTACAGTTGGTTTGAACTCTAATAACTTAGTTGTGTTCTAGCCTGAGAGTTAAAGGATAGGGTATCACCCTCTTAATAATACAAGCCAGATATCCAAAGACATGCAAAACACTAAGGTCATTGAATTTTCATTCTAAAAAAATTAATAAAAATATTTGAAAATAACTGCCGATTAAAAGAAAATGAAAATTGAAGTAAATTAGTAATCAATATCATCCAATTTCAAGTTGCAAGGCACACCAAATTACTCAAATTTTTTCTCATGGATCTCTTTATAGATCTTGATCATTCTGTACTAATGTTTAAGTTGTTAAGACAATCCACATCATTTTCTATAGTGCTGAAATACATTTAAAACTAAACCAATTTGATCAATCAAATAGGGTTCCTACCAGATCATCCTAGGCAATCATGAAATATCATGTTAGGTAAGCTTTTGTTCAACAAATTGTCTAAGTCAGTCACCAGTACAATCCTATGATGACTTAACCAAAACCTACTCATTTTAGAAGGTAGGAAAGGCCTTGACAAAATACATAAAGATGATAAAACACCAGAACACTTCCAAAGGATTTCACAAGATCAGAATACGTAGCGATCCTTCATAAGATTCACAACTCGATCAGGTGGCACTTAATTTGACAAATCCCACTTATAATAAGGCCCATCAAGTAAGAAAACAAGAAGAAACACTTAATGAAAGCCATAAAGAACAAACCAAGGAAGAAAAAAAAACAACACCAGTGTAGTTTAAAAGAAATCTCATCTCTGAAAGTTCTAAAGCACAGCTAGCAGAAAACTTGAAATGCTGTAAAAGGGCAAAAAGTAGTGCCAAGCACAAAATTTCTCTCTTATGATGATTGTGATACACACAAACTACAGAAATAAGGGGTGCCTTCTATGTTGTGCTGCACATGACATTTGAAACAAAGCAATTAAATTTAGTTTAAGAAATGCATTTTTCCTAATGCTTGACCTGAAATTGCAAAGTAGATGACAATAAGGATAGCAATATGGACAGACAAAAGCAGTAAAATCCAATGCAAAATATTAATGCCTTTGGATAGAACTTTATTCAAAGAAATGCAATGGTTCCTAAACATTTGAACTGAAATTTCAAAACAGATGCCAATAAGGATAACAATATGGCCATAGAAGTTACCAATTTCACTCTAGCAGTCACGAATCCATTGGAAATATTATCATCATTGGCGTTGTCATTGCTTGACGGAGACCCTGTGGTGTCATACACATGACGACGTTTTGTCCTTAGAACATTCTCATGAGATTTATCTTCTTCAGCTTGCACAAAGGAAGGGGAGGCATGACCTTTCATATGGTTCAGTCGATTTGAGTTCAGTTTTTCAGCACTAGATTCATCTGAGTTGTTGCTTTCAGAGTTCATAAGTGCCTTGAAAGAAGTGCCGGTTGGCTTCAGACTCCTATTGGTGTATAATGATGTCAATTTGGCTTGAGTCAAAACTTTTGAACTCTTCACACTTACATCATTATCTTGTTTATCCCTTGGCTCTGTTTGAGTTAATGTGTCTCCCTTTAACATGGAGGGCTTGGAAATCTGAGCAAGCACAACACATCCAACCTTATTATGATTGTACCCCATAAATCAAACCTCCCTGAGCACAAAAATGCTGGATACAAACAAAGGAAGTTCTTTTTGAGTAATATAAACGTCGAAAGTTCCAATTATGTAGTTGGTTACACTAAGAACAAGAAAAACAAAACAAAAGAACGCCTACGTTTCAATTAAATAATTAGTGTTGAATTTGGCTCACGTATTAGGAAAAACGAAAAAGAATGAAAGTTCCACCTCCATAGTTGATTGCATTAAACAACAAAAACAGAACACTTATATTTGAAGTTGAACTAGTGTTGAATTTCACTTATGCATTACAGAAAACAAAAAAGAATGTAAGGTGTTTATTTTTTTTGAAGAAATGTTAGCTTAAAATGTAAGTTTTTTGTTTTTTAAGAAATGTTGACTTGAATGTAAGATGTTCATTCATACCGAAGAATCACTAGTAGCAGTTCTGGATTCACAAAGTAGAGGTTGAAAATACTTGGACTCCTTGATCTTATCCATATCCACATCCCCCCTCTTGACAAATATGCAGCCTTCTTTCCTTCTTGCTTGCTCAAATGCCTGGCTGAATAAGGAGAATTCCAAATTATGACTCATTACCCAGAGGAACCAGAAAGAGGAGAGTAGGGACAAATTTGAGGTGAAACCATGTAACCGCTATCTTATGTGCCTCAAGGTGCCTACTAATTGTGTTTGAGTAGATTATTCGTAAGTCACACCATAAACAAATATTTGGAAAGTAGACAGGGAACTGTTGCAAAACCAAGATGACTAAATGCAATCCAATTCAGCTAGAAGGAACAATCCCATTCACCAAAACGATGATTTTGTCAAGACAAGTAGAAATTAGTTCCAATCACAAGATGACGTTTAGGAAAAGAAACTATTCCAAGTACAATTCTTGCCTTTAAGAATATTGCATAGACAACAAATGATCGACAGCATGATTTGCTTACTTTTAAATGGAAAAGTAATAATACAGCCAAGAAAAGATGGAAATTCCCACTTTGCATGTCAAAAATCACTTCTTACAAAAAATGAAGAATTTGGCGGAGAAGAGAATTTTCACCTTGCTTTCTTATATAGAATTTAAATTTCGAGAGATTTGAAATATCTTAATCTCGAATCCAATTCAAAAGAGGCAATATTAAAAGAGAACAACTACACTTTTAATATGTATTGATCCAAAAAATGCTAATAAAGTAACAAGGACCATGGTTAATGCGTAATTCTACAGAGCATGCAATAAACAAACCAACCAATAAATTAAATTAATTCCCATTATAAGTTTTGTACACAAAAATCTTTGCTTTTTCTTCTGATAAGTGATTACTAGTTATCAAACCAGACAAAGTTGTGTGCTTCATTATTTCTGTTAGACAGATTCTTCTATAACGTTTTCAAATTAAAACCCGGAGAAACAAAATAAATCCCTCATTTTGACTAAACATGAGCCATAAAACTTGTAGCACTTGCCCCAATCACCATTTCAGTTCAATGTACCACGAGAGAGAGAGAGAGAGAGAGAGAGAGAGAGAGAGAGAGAAGTTGCATAAAAAGGCATGGAAAAGCCTACCGATCAGAGTCTGGTGCAAGGGATCGGCGAGCATAGGTGATCTTTGATAAGACTTGGCGACGAATGGGATAGACCAAGGCTTCATCGATGGGGTTTTGGGACCGAGAGTCGAGAAAACCGAGAAGTTGAAGGCCTAGGAGAAGGGAGGTTGAGGGATTGCCTCTTTCTATGGTTATGTCAGTACCAAATAGCAGAGAGTGAAGCCTTTGGAGATTTTCGTCGACATCTCTCCTCCATTTGCCATCGCTGCTCTCCATTTTCCCTATGCATGAGAGAGAGAGATGAGAGGTTCTGATTGAGAGAGAGATGAGGAGAGAGAAAGAAGGCCAATAGTTGAGACTCAACTAAGAGAGAGGAGTGAGAAAGAGAGGGCAATGGTTTCGCAGGGCAGGCAGGTGCAATTGGCGAGTTTTCCGCCACTCCCTCTAATTCTGAAGTCATCGTTTGAGCTTTGGAGGACGAAAACACCCCTGCTCTTTGAAGAATATTTCTACTTGCGTCACAGACTTCTTATATTCGCACCCATGTTTTACAGCTTTCTTTAGGGCTGCAGCCCTATCGAACAAAATAAAGCCTCATCTCGAATCCTCATTTGGAAATTACTTTCGACAAAAGAAATATCCATGATAGCTCTAAAATCAATTTTCAATACAAACAATAAAATTAAAAATTAAAAAAATGGAACAGATCTTACGAATTTGTGAACATTTATTTTTAGGGCGAAATGGATGGTCAATAATTTGTTATAATATACACTATTGTTAGAGTTTGAAATCATAAATTTTTTTTACAACCATAACTTTCAAATGATGTAAAAGTTTTCCAACGCTTGAATTGTAATTTTGGATGAGTTATGAAGTGAGGCTGTACTTAATTTGATATAAACGCTTATATAGAGCCGAGGCTCTAAACAACCTAATTAGAGCGCACATCAAAAATTTCATTAGAAAATGTTGTTTTGATGCGCAAATATCCTTAAATTGATCATCTCGACATCAAGATGCATAAACATGAGAAAAAACTAGATTTGTTCATACCAATTGATGCCAATGTATTTTTTCAAACCAATTAGTTATAAATAGGTGTGAAAATATTCTCACTGACAATTTTTTCATGTAAAAATACTTTCTTAAAAATATTTTCATGCATACCAAACATCCAAAATTTCTTAATTGTTTATCTATCTCACTAATGATGGAAGATGTATGAGAGAATGAGAACCCGCAAAATAACATTCAATCCCATTCACAAGGAACCCAATCAAGAAGATCAAAAAATAACTATGTAATTTTATATTATTCGGAAAGTAATGGGCAAAACCACCCTGAGTATCACAGCAGTTGGTGATGATTGGCACCAGGTACAATAGAAGAAGGATTTTAACTCTTTAATGCTGCACAGTTACATGTATATTAATCAAAGAATAGAATTGTTCCTTACAGAGCAATCCAGGGAGACGATGTACAATCTGAAGATCATTTCCCTTAAAACTAATACAACCAACTACTCTCTCTCTCTCTCTCTCTCTCTCTCTCTCTCTCATTAGCAACAGAGATGTTCCATAAGCCAAAGTCACCTCCCCTAAAATATCATGACCTAAGACTTGGATAGAAAGATGTTTTCACAACTCAAGATCATCTCTTCTCCCACCAATCTGGGATTTTCAGCCTCCTACTTCTGTGCACCGCAAGCTTAGCAGCAGGCAGCTTGTGCCTAACCTGCTTCCATATCATGTTCACCGCGTCATCTCTCTTGGGTGGAAACTGAAACTCAAAGTGGTGAGAAATTTCCTTCAATCTCCTCCACATTTCAACCCATTTCTCTCTCTTAATCTGCCTAAGCTCTTTCAACATATAGCCAGGCCTCAGGGCTTCTTCAACTGAGAAGAAGAGAGAGAAAGTACGGTAATCGATTTCATCCTCATAGGGTAGCTCAATCCGGTCGCTTACAATGACGGGTATACAGTGGCTAACAATGGCATCGAAGAGGCGGCAAGAGGAGGGGGTGTCTCCAGCAGGGTTAAGACAGAACTTCGATGAACGCATCCCTAGTGAGGACTGTAGCAACAGCAGCAGAGAGAAAAAATGAGCCTCCCATATAGCGCCAAAAACAAAAAGAAGAAAAAAGAAAAAGAAAAAAGAAGGATCTTGACGATAACATGCCACTGATCAACAAAGCATGATCACTTATACCGGATATTTTCTGCTTGAAATTGCTAATGTGTGTCAAATGAATGGAGAGAGCGAGAGAGAGAGAGACAGAGAGAGAGAGATAGGGGGGGAAGATAAAAAGAGATGGTGACTGCAGATGGACAGTGAACACACACATGGTGCATTTTAGTGCATTTCAAATTTTAGCTTCAAATTTTAGCAATGTCAATGGTAAAAATTTAAGGCCTCTGCTTCTACAAAACTGCACAATTTCCTCAATAATCTTGTTTATTCTGTTTTATAATCTGGCAAGGATAGTTCTCTTTTATTAAAGGGATTCCTCGACTTGGTACATGGCAAGTTTTCACAAGTTTATGTGAAAACTTTTCGGATTCTTCTTGAGATCAAAGTAGGATATAATATCTCAATAGACATGGCAGCAGATTGTTACAGTCCTGCATATTAAGAGGCATACAATCATAGATATTGAGGCATGCAATCATAGATACATATGCATGTGCATCCATGTCTCTTTGCAAATGTCTTCCATGCACATACACATGTAGACATATGATCGATGCATACACATGTAGATGCCCGATTTCAGTTTTTCTTTTTCTAATGCAAATATCTTCCATGCGCATACATTTAAAATACGACCAATGCATACACATGTAGATGCCTTGTTTCAGTTTTTGTTTTTTTGTGTATGAATATTTCTACAGGCAACCATCACAATTATAGTTGCTATTTCTGTGTGAAACACGACATCTCACTAAAAGAGTAGGCATGCGTCCACCCTTTCAAGGTGAGTATCATTTGGTATGTTTGGTAACTGAGAAAGCTGTTTTCCTGAAGAATCTCTGAGAAACTAGAAGCCTGAAAAGTAGAAAACTCTTGGCTGGAAGTTGAGAACCCTTGTTTGGTGACCTATCAGTGAAAACCAGAGAAAGTGCTTGGGCAAATAGAGATTGAGAGGAGAGAGATCATGAGGTTAGAGAAATAAAAAGGGACAAGGTGGTTTCGTATTTCCCCATTTCCCTGAGAAATCGGAATCACACCCCTTAGGGTGAGCTATAGTTTCCCCAAAAATGTGGAAAAGTGTGGAAACGTGGGGAAATGCAGGGCTTCAGATTTCCACGCTTTTCCCATTCCCAAACAGGGGAAAATGTGGTAACTGAGAGACAGGTCATTTCTATTGTTTTCTCAGTTACCAAACAGCTTTGTGGTCTTGTTTGTCCTTAAGAAAAAATTTGATGGGAATATATAATGAGAACCAATTGACTATTGTATCATACCAAGTCCATTGGAGTCATCAACATCCAATCAAATGATGGAGAGAGCATGGAACCCACCAGAACTAGACATAACCCCATGATCAGTCCCACTCTCCATTAACGCACATCATTTCATAGGACATTGATGACCCCCAATGGACAATGACCATATCATAGTCAATTGGACCATGGTAAATTCTGGGTGATGTTGACATTCAGCAATCACTAAACTTCCTCCTTTGTCCTCTCAAGAAGTGATGATGACAAAATAAAAGAACGGCATCCCACATGACTAATACCATTACTGACCAAATGAAAGCATCCCATATGACACAAAGAAGCCACAACATACCGCTTTTATGCTCTCCCCTGTTGCAACACTTTCTTCAAAGTGCACACCTTCCTGACCCCTTAAAATTTTGGCCAGCTTTGAACGTACAATCCCTTCCTGCACAGTAAGGACACTCCTTCACTCAACAAGAAAATATCTGGATCACAGGGGCCTTAAATTGCATATAAAGTATAAACAAACATACAGCTTTTCTGACTGTTCTTCCTCGAAAAAACAGAAGTGTTGTCCTAGATTCAAATGGATCAGATGAGTCATCATCAATGAACGAATCCCCGACATGCACATAAGGGGCTACCACATCTTTGCTGAGAGAGGATATGTTCTTTGGACAGCGCCCAAAATCTGCAACAACAAGAATAGATGCATTCACCTTTTCTCGAAGAAATCTGAAAGCGTTCGGGTGGTGCATGGGAATTACATGGTCACGGCCTCCAGACTGCTCCCAAAATTTGGATATCCTCAAAAATTCCAGCAATTCAATCTAGCGTCATGTAATAACATATTAAGATTTGGATGATTCATCATTAATTTATAGATAAATTCACAACGATTGGTTTATTAGTAATAAATCAGTAACCAAATGAAATAGAAAAGCAGTTTGAAAATGAAAATTCAATTCTACATAATTCAACTATAAAAGTATCATCTGCAGATCATCGGTTTTCTCTGCCTGTGACTTTCCGAATAATCCAAAAGAGAACAAAATAGACAAAGGAACAAAATGAAGAACCACACATCTAAGCAATCCCAAGTTCATATCTACTCTTGATTCTCGTATGCAGCACTCTAGCTAAGCTCTGGCAATAAAAAGATTGTGCATAGCGATAATAAACAAATGTGCCAATCTATTTGTTACATGTTTGCAACAATTTTCTCAAATTCATTCCCCAAATAACCATCAAAGCCATTTGATTATGAATTTCTTTGCTTTCCTTTAGTTTGTGATGTCCATAAGGATTCACGGACGAGCATTAAGTTTTACTGCTCATATGCATTTGAGCAGTAAAGCCATTAGGTCTCACTGATAAGCATTAACTTTTTACTGCTCATCTCATAGAAATATATAGAAAATAAAATGGTCAAAACCATCTGGACATGTATCTCAACACCAGATGTCTTCTGATGAGAGTAGATTGTGACAATTATCATATAAAATAATTATCATTAGCAAGTTCATTAACTCTGTCTGTCAGAGCCAATACAAAATTGGTAATGCTGATCCCAAGCTTGGAGAAAGGAGGAGAGTTCTGTTAGGTTGACAGCCAGCATAAATTTTTTTGCCACATTTATTCATTAACTGACCCAAATAGTTGTGATAAGGATCAATGATGGGATGATGATGATCAATAACAAGTTCATTAGTGACTTTAAAACCAAGTTCCACATTAGTCAGAAATACATTCAAACAACTCCAACACGAGGAGCTTTAGCTTCTAATAAGCTATTCCCTCTTACTCTCTTTCTTATTTGAGGGACACAGGTTTAGATAGAAGACAAGACAGGCCCATTGGAGATCCTGTTTTCCTTTACTTTCTTAAGAGCAAAGCTTCTCACATATTCCATGCGCTTCTCAATAGCATTTTTTTTGCATACTGTTCAAAACTTTGACCGCCTAGGTGGCCAGGAGGCCTCACCGAACCGAATTGATCTAGGCAGGCTGCCTAGGTACTGAGTTACCTAGTTGCCACCCTAGGCGATGCCTCGAGCCCCTTGGGGTGAGGGCGGAAAGATTCCCTCCTGCCAAGGACAATTTATGGTATTTACCCCCCGCATTACCCCCCCCCCAAGAAAAAAACAAAAAAAGGTTTTCGCTGTTTCAGAGTGAAAATAAAAATATAAAAATTTCAAGATTTTTGAGATTTTATGAAGATTAAATTTTTTTTCGAACTTTTAGATTCCTTGCAAAATCAAAGAGCATTTAGCCAACAGTCCTCAATTCAAGCCAAGATTATCTTGCATTTAGGCTACGAGCATCTATTAATCTTTTATAATTTTAGAATTTTAGTAATTCGATTTCAGTTTTAGATCTAGTTGACCTAGACGTTCAACAAGATTTTAATAACAAAGGAAATGCTAGAGGGATGGAAAAAAAGTATTGTGGTACCTATTGACAAGAATAAAGGAGACATATAGAGTTGTATGAACTATCAAGGGATCAAACTTATGAGTCACACTAAAGTTGTAGGAGAAAGTAAGTGTGCAATGGCTGCAACATGAAACAAGTCTACCAGATAATCAGTTTGGTTTTATGACAAGGAGATCAACCATTGAGTCTATTTTCTTACTTAGGCAATTGATTGAGAAGTTTAGGAAGAAGAGAAAAGACCTCCACATGGTCTTTATTGATCTAAAGAAAGCATACGATAGGGTACCGAGAGAGTTAATTTGGTGGGCATTGAAAAAGAAATGAGTCTCTAAAGGATATTGATATGATAAGGTATATGTACAAGGGACGCGAACTAGTGCGAGGACAACTAATGGAGAGAGAAGTGAGTTTTCAATGATAGTAGGCATACATCAGGGATCAACGTTAAGTTCGTAATTTTTTGCTTTGGTTATGGACAAGTTAACTAGGCATCAACAGGATGGGGTACTGCGGTGTATGTTATTTGCGGATAACCAGTGTGGTCGCCTATGCGTTTTGGGGGTCTGGCTGCCTACGCAAGCGCCCAGGAACAAGGACAGATAGAGACTATTCACATATAAATTATAATATAATTATTATTATTAATTAATATCAATAAGATTTGCTTTCGGATATCAAATATTCACAAAATATCAATTTCATCAAAAGTTTATGACTATTCACAAAATATAAGTCCAAATCAGTAAAAGTTCCATCTAAAAATATGAAGAAATACCAAAAAAGTAAAACAAAACTAATAGGATATCAAAACATCACACATTGTACAAAATAAGAACCAATTATTTATAAAACAATTCGATATATGACCAATTTCATCGTCTAAATGAGTTAATAATCCATTAATTACAAAAAAAATCAATCTTTCAACTACAAACATGTAAATATATCATAAAAGGGAAAAAACTAAAAAAAAAAAAAAAAAAAATTTCAAAATATAATACGTTATAGCAAAAAAAATCAAAAACCCTTATTCAAATATCATAATGGCATAATGCTCTAAAAATATCAAAATGAAAACGATGTCAACCCACCTCTTCCATTCGATCGCCAAAAGTCCTCACTCTTGACCACTAGAAGCTTTGAAAACTACCACGAAGTATTGCCTTTGATTTTGGAAGAAATCGAAAAAATCGAAAATTTATCAATCTTTCAATAAATCATAAAATAGAAGTTTTTAGGGAGTTTTTCTATCTCTAGATGGCACGGATTTGGTTCTGAGGGTTTAGAATGTCCCTCCAAAACTCTTTTCCCCCCTTCTTGGCCCCGGGGGGGGGGGGGAGGAATTACTATGTTGACCATAGCTGAGGGCATTTTTCCGCCCTCAAGAACCTGCATCAAGGCGACCACCTTAACTATAGTGCCTAGGCGGCGCCTTGCCTGCCTAGGTGCCCCACCTAGGTTCTGCCTAGGCGTTTTTGGCGATTGGCTGCCTAGACGACGTCAATGCAATGTTTGGATTTTGGAGGGATTTTCTAGAATTTAAAGGTTTTAAAATTCAAAAGATTTTGGAGGGATTCTATAAATTCAAACATTGCAGATAACAAAGTTTGGATTGATGAGACTAGAGACGATGTCAATGCAAGGTTTGAATTTTGGAGGGATTCTCTAGAATTTAAAAGTTTTAAAATTAGTCGGACTAAGACAAAATACTATGAAACGCAAGCTTAGCATTTATAGGAGTAGAATGATAAATTATTTAAAATTGATGGCAAAAAGTACCTAAAATAAAATTTTTTTTGATATCTTAGGACGATAATCCATGAGAATGAATAGATTGAGGAAGATGTCATGCTTAGAATTAGAACTGGGTGGACGAAGTGCAAATGTGCTTTTGGAGTCTTATGTGATCGTCACACACCAATGAATCTGAAGAGGAAGTTCTATATGATAAATATAAGACCAGCCATGCTTTATGAGACAAAATGTTGAGCAGTCAAGAAATGACATATCCATGAAATGAGTGTAGCTGAGATGAGGATGTTAAGATGGATGAGTGGAAAGACAAGAAACGATAGAATTTGGAATGCATACATTTGAGGGAACTTAAGGGTATCTCCAATAGACGATAAGATGAGGAGAAATAGACCTAAGTGATCTGGCCATGTACAACGTCAACACAGAACAAGACCTGCTAGGAAGGGTAATTTGGTTCAAGTGGAAGGCTCTAAGAGGGCAAGAGAAAGGCCCAAACGGATATGGACGGAAGTAGAGAGAAGATATGGAGACCTCTGTCTAACTGAGGTTACGACCCTTGATAGAGTGGAATGGCGGAACACGATTCTGTTGCCGACCCCGAATAGTCAGGTTAAGGCTCGGATGATGATGATGCTATATGCACGATGTTTTAGGTACTTATATAAATTTTTTATTTGTATTTTTGAAAAGTATGATTTTTAATATCAATTTGTGGGGTTTGGTTTCCAAACGAATCCCTCAAACACTTGGGGCCTAGAACTGCCGCCTTCCTTGATGGGCTACCTAGGGAACTAGAAGCCCACCCAGCAGCCTAGACCTCTGGCCATCTAGGCACCAAAATCCATGTTTTACAATACTGCTTTTAAAAATCCTAGTTATTGTTGATTGTTTAATTCCTCATTTAAGTAAGTGTTTTATGAAATTTTGCTGATTCACTTTACAATTACCACTTTGTTTTATAAAATTTTGCTGCTTTATCTTTACAGAGTTTATGGTCTATTTGCCACATCAAACCCAACAACTTTTGCAAAACATGTAATCGCATCTCACTCCGCATTCAATCATCAACCAAACACTTCTCAAAATTTACAGCTTGCCCACTTAAATATAAAGAGTAAATAAAGACAGCCATAAGTATGATTATGGCGACATCAGAATCCACTCCACCACAACTATTACTCTTCTTTTACAAGAATCCCAACCACTGGAATACAAAATTACAAAGTCCATTCCCACCAAATCACTGATGAGTTAACTATGTGTAAATAAATCTGATTTAAAGTTCAAAGCGTAGAACTGGCAATTTCCCACAAAAGAAAAATAAAATTCATATTTTTAATAATTCTGACAAACATCATAAGTTCATAACTCATAGTTCTCCTCAACTCATCATTCCATGACTATACTCAAAGGCCAACTGAAACTAACAATAACATATCAAAAACAGCACTACTGATGATAATAATAAAAAGAAGCATAAAAGCAAATAGAAGTCAAATTTCCAGAAACTCAGAATTATGTAAAATTATATCATGAAATGTCCAGTAATTCAGAAATCTGCATGAGTGTAGATAGAAGATAGATAGATAGAGAGAGAGAGAGAGAGAGAGAGAGAAAATTGCACCTGCAACTGCCTATCGACCTCAGTCTCAGGGTCAGTCATGTTGTGCCCATGTGTGTTGAAACTGAGTGAGGAAAAGAATGGAACAAAGAAAGCATCTGCTTCTTCTGGATCAGAAACCCTTATTGCCTCCATATCTCTCCCTTCTCCATCTTCATAAAGGAGTGAAGCCATCATCCAGTACTCAACACTGTGCTGCTTCTTTAAACCAGAGTTTTGTGGCCATGGTGGTATTTGACCAGTGAATGGCAGGTCCTGGTGCGGATCAGACCGTCTTAGCATTCCTATGTTAAAGTGACGAGGTAGATTATACATGTAAATTTTCAATGGAGAATTACTGGGGGCTATGATAGTTGGCGCAAAGAACTGAGATCTGAGATCAAGGGAACCAAGAGATAGGTAAATAAACACCATTAAAAGTACACAGAAGGAGAGTAACAGACCCTTGGCCAACATTTTAGATGTTCCAGAGAGGCTCCACTCCGGATTTCAGGACTAATATAGGCTTTCAGGGAGTCTGTTTTCGAGAATTTGATAAAATTGAAAAGAGAAGCGGGTCATCAGCCGCCATGGTTAGGGATTAAGAGAAACTTTGCGACTCAACTTTCAAAAATGCTCCATTACGTAATTTTCGGAAGAGATCAGTAGAAAAACGGCCATGCCATTTCTAGGGTTTCTGAGAAGTCCTGTTACAATTATTAGTTTCCTTCTGGTTTAAATAAACACTGTTAAGATCATGAAAGATCAGATGTACCTGGTTTCCTAGAAAACACTGTTAAGATCATGAAAGATCAGATGTACCTGGTTTCCTAGAGAGCAATTAAAGGGCGGGGGGCGGGGGGCGGGGGGTGGGGGGGCGGGGCGGGGGGCCGGAGCGGGGGGGCGGGGGGGGGAGCGTGGTGGGCCTTTGCGTATGAGTGTTCACTGAGGATTGAAGGATTGCGTATAAGTGTTCATTGAGGATTGAAGGATTGAAGAAAACGAAGTGCAAGGATTCAATGCAACCGTTGTACGATAGTACAAACACTTCTAAAAAATCTCTAAGTACCTCAAATTTTGCCACGCACTCTTGCATCTCAATAATTAACTCTTAAAATAAAATAAATAAAAATAAAAATTTCGATTTGAACTTAAAAATGGTCAAATGAATTTTTCTAAAAACAAACTTAGGCTATTTATTTCATGAATTTCAATATATTAGTTTTTATAAATTTAAAATCATTTTTTTTTATATTATTTATCTAACGATAATAAAACCATCAAAGGAATAAAAAATAAAAAAACTTTTTAAAACCTAAATCTATATCTCTGACCAAAATCAGCTGCTTATATTAATTGGGCTAAAAAAAATCTTTTTAAATTATATTTTTAATTTTTTTTTATTTATTAAAATAAAAAAATATTTTAAAATTTAAATTAAATAAACGTCTTTTAACGTTGTTACATCATATTAGTATACAACAACAGTTGCCTTACTCGGAAACGAAAGGGACAAGGACTATAGAATACACTCCTCTTTTACCTTGACCCAGATTTGTGGGGATACTTTCACTGTTTCATTTGCGCTTTTTATTGAGAGAGAACGTGTGCAAGTGAGCTCCATCCTTGCGTTCTGCTTTTAAATTGAAAGGGTCAAAAACGTTCATCTCATTATCAGGAAGTAGGGCTGAGAATTTATCTGATCTGAAAACCTGAAACTCAGATCTATTCGGATTTGGGTTTGGATCGATTGAGTAGTAATTTGTGTCGGATTCGGGTACGTGGATCTGATCCAAATCTGACCTGATTTTTTTAAATAATATATCTTATCTCATATATATATATATACACATGTGTGTTATAATTTATATATGAAAAATTGTTTTATGCGAATTCAATCGCTTTTCTACATATGTGGTCCAGAAGTATAAAGCATCCATCTAAAAGATGGATACAAATATGGGAAAAAGTTTATATAGAGCCGAGGCTCTCAACAATCAAATTAGAGCTCACCTCAAAAATTTCACTGGCGGATGTTGTTTTGATACCCATATATCCTCAAATTGATCATCTCGACATCAAGATGCATGGACATGAGAAAAAAAAAAAAGGATTTCAAATTTTGGAAATAGTACAATCTAGTAACGCATATTTGGACTATTAATTTTCAAGATTTTCATTGATTTTCTCGATCTACACTATTTTTGAAGCTTTAAATTTCATAATTATAGATGAAAATATAATTTAAGTCTATCACAAAGTTTTCTTGTATTGAAACCACTTTTCTTGATACTATTTGAAGGTGCGCTTTACTTTGATTGTTTAGAACCTCGGCTCTATACAAACCTCACCCCCACAAATATGTGCTTCATCCAAAAACAATTGAAACTAACCGTCCAAATGTTTTCTTAATAAAATTATTATTTCTAGTTTTTAAAAATTTATTTCTTTTTTCATATTCATGATCTCCATGTTAGATATTACATATCTTTAAAAATTAAGCCCAAAAACCCATCTCAAAAATAGATTTATTAAGGGGCCCACTTTTTTACATGTGGGGGCTTGGTCCACATGCTAACCGCATCCTTTATATATTTATTAATTTACATATATTTATATAATATATAATTATTTTAATTTTTATAATTATATTTTAACTTTATAATATAAAAAACTGGAATTGATCCGGATCTGCATTCGGATTCAGATCCTAAATAATTTTTGATCTAGATCCCGATTCAAAAATTTTGGATCCGATTGGATCCTGACCTGATCTGAAAAATTCTCGACCCTACCAATACGGGTGGCAACGGGCCAACCTTGGGCCAAGCCCAACCTTGGCCGTAGTGTTGGGTTGGGCCAAGCCGTTCTAGGCTGAGCCAAACAAATGGAGAAGGATAACAATAAACAAAAAAAAAAAGGCGGAGACATAGTACGTCCCTTGGCCCACAATTTGTGGCCCAAGCTCTTCTTTTTAGGGCCGGGGCAGATGGACCCACTACTAGCCCGAATTAATACTGTCATGAGAGGTTTCCTTGCCATATCGTGGTCCCACTTCTACTGGATTGGACGCGGATGATCTACATGACCCATAAAACTCCAGAGTCAAAGGACCAAGTCTTAATTTTTTATAATAAAAAGCACTATGACATGTCTAACAAAGAGTAGACGTACAATGCACTCCATGCTTTGGTGCTCGACAACTATGAATTCTGGCTAAGAAAACGTTCAACGATTCAAATTACCAAATTATACTATGAATTTAATGATAGTGTGTTGTATCAATCTATCTTATTAAGTCACAATTAAGGGAGGATACATGCTTTAAGATAAAATGGGATCTAACCCTGAGATAATGTAAATAGGACCCGTATTAGAACGTGGGTTGATTATTTTTTTTTGCTTTCTCATTTCTTTAAGAATTAATTGAATTGCGCGTAGGGCTTGTTCTTCCTAGGATTTCATTTCTTGGGGCATGTTCTTTCTCAATTTTTTTCTTGATTTAGAGTCGTAGAGAAGTAGGGTTTTAGATAAGGAAAAAGCTTATATAAGGATGCTACCTTGTAATGTAGCACTATTGATGCCCCTCAAAAATCCATCGGAAAAGGTCGTTTTAATGCTGAAAAACCTTTTGATTGATCATTTCGAACTATGAAAAATAAAAAGATTTTAAGTCTCAGAAATAATGCATTTTACAACATATTATCT
>NW_006499436.1:4388692-4401004 GCF_000471905.2 Amborella trichopoda
AATCATTTTTGAAATTTAAAATTTTATAATTAGATATAACAATAGATTTTGAGATAATCCTAATGACATTTTACATCAAAATTATATACCATGATAAAATTTGAAGGTACACCTTACTTCTATACCTACGGTGCATCCGTATGCAAACTGCACCTTTTAGATAATTGACTTAAGATTGAGTCACCTAGGATTTTCTAGGTGTCCTAGCTCTAGGATTTCTCTAGGGCTTTTCTAGGCTCTAGGGCTTCTAACATATGGGTTTAGGATATGGGATTTTTAGTTTGTGAATTGTGAGAGGCTAAGGAGGGTTTGTATAGGCTTCAATTAGCATCCTGATTTTATTAGGAATAGGAGTTCTAATTAGTTTAGAATTAGGACTTTCTAGGTTTGAAAGAGCTCAAAGGGTTTAACTGGTTGATTGGGTCGAAATATTCAGTCTTCTATTGGGTGTAGGTCCTTAGGATTCTAGAAAACTCGAAAATCAACTAAATAAGAAAAAAGTACGTATCTCAACTAGACGGGGCTTCCCAAAATTTTTGGACACATTTTGGGTCACTGACACATGGCTTGTCCTTAGAACAGATCGGGCCCAAAATTTGTCGGGTCATGCCAGTCCTCCTGTGAGTCCAAAGGTGCTGCTTTGGTTCAATTCTGACATGGTTTCGAGCATTTAATGTAAGTTTTTTTGTCTTTCTAAAAATATGTATTGTTGTTCCGGATAAGTTTGAATCAATCTGGATTTCTTTAGATGGGTTTATATAGATTTGGGTTTACTTGACTAGATTTGGTTAAATTTAGCGGTTTTCTTAAAGATCTTGGACCACAAGTTATACTGCACTAAGGTTCACTAGTCCAGTAAAGTCCATATGGTTCAAGTCTATAGGTGTTTTTTAGGGTTTTTGAGAAATTAAGAAATTAGCAAATTTTAAATTGGGTGTCTACAATGAGACCATCCACTTTTGTTACAAGGAGGTCACAATTATTTTTAATCATTAGATGTGAAATTTGGATTGAAGTGTGTTACAACATTCAATAAATTTTATTTTGGACTCCGTGTCTATCAATGACACATCCCTAACCAGCAGATTTCATATCTAATGATCAATAATGGTTGTGGTCTTCTCATACTAAAAGAAAATGGTCGTACTCTATGCATTTCCACACATGCACTCCCACACCTAAAGGAAGAAAAAGAGATAAAGGAAAAGGATAAACCAATGTTTAGAAAAATGGATTGGTAATCTTGATCACCTATCTAAAAAATAAGTCCTGATCGGCTAATCGTGGTCCCGATCGGTGAATCGATCTGATCAAGTCTCAAAAATATTCAAAAAATCACTAAAGATCCTTCTAAGTATTGTTTTCTTTAAAAAAAATAACAGAAATACATTATGCATTAATTTTGAAAAAATACGTGAATTTAGAGACGTTCTTTTCTTGCCTAGATGTCCTTGTTTTGGGGTAAGTAAAAGGGTTCTTTTCGTGTCTAGATGTCTTTTTTTTTTGGGTAAGTAAAAAGAGGTAAGTCAGTGGGGATTTGGGCCCTTGCCCTTTGGTGAGAATGGAGTTATAGACCTCATCATGGAGCTTGGGATTATTACTACCAATGCCCTATGCCATTCTCAATGTGTCTAGATGTCTGTTGACCATTACATTCACGTCACGAAGAAAATGAGTATAAAATCATTATAGATATAAATACATGGAAAAAAATAAGGGAAAGGTTTCTATACTTCCCCTACAACATAGAAAATCTATGCTTCCCCTACCATCCAACGGTCCAATTTTGATCAAGAGAGCCATACACCGTTTGATCTTAGATCCGATGTCTCAAAGTATTTTATTTTTAGTTTTTTTTTATACAGATTGTATGAATATGAAATTTTGTATGTGTCATCTTCTCATTGAGGTGCACCAAAAAAAAATATTAAAAATAATTTTTTGATAAAATATAATGACCAAAATACTCCTTGAAACTTTCAAGGGTAGTTTGGTTATTTGATTTTATTAAAAATATTTTTTTAATATGTTTCAATATTGTGAGTTTAATAGAGGATTAGACTCCCAAAATTTTGTGTCAAAGTAGTTTATAGAAAAAAATTTAAAAATAAAATAGTGTAGAGATGTGACATTGTGATTGGGGCAGTCTTAGCCCTCCATTCATAATGCTCGGTTGGATAAGGGGAAGTATATAAGTTTTATGTGGTAGGAGAAGCATAGAAAGCTTTCCCAAAAAATAAAGCATATAACTACTAAAATATAACATAATACTAAAATGAAAGATGACAACGTTTTTCATTTTTCTATCATATTGTTGCCAGTCATTGAATTGTTGAGATGCATCAGAATCATCGGTGCCCAACTAACGATACCAGAGTCCCTCATGGTTAGTGAATTGTTGCTCTCCTAGGTTGAAATCCCTAAGGCATGTCAATCCCTAATGCTCTCACCACCCTCTAGCTCGCCTCCACACTCTTGTTGTTGGGTCTTGGGTTGCATATATTTTAGTTGGGACAGTGTGGCCTCATAATCAGCTTCTCTCTTATTTCTCTAGTACCCCATTTCCACTCTCCTTCAACAGGCGCCACATCGCCTATATCTCCAATGAACTGCGATATGTCGGTGGGTCACCTCCTCCTCCCCACTCCGTAGCATCGTCTTCATATATGTTACCTATTGCCTCAATGAATACTCTCGTGTAGCATTAATCTTCTTCCTCGACCACCCACCGCTCGAGGGTTGTATTTACAACAAATATCACATCTAGGTTGATTAGACTTACTTCTCATTTTTTGTTGTCGGAATTTCAAAATGCAATGGACATAAACGAGCTTCTGAAGACTTTCTATAGTCAGTCGATTCCTTCTACGAGTGTGTGTCCACTAGAACGTCCTCTAGTTCTGTTCACATCTAGCAGCTGAATATACTTGAGAGAGCACCTCTGTTGTATTCCTTTTAAGTGAAGTTTTAAGTGAAGTGCGTCAACATCATGACACTCCTCTATTATGCTGAAACAAAATACAAATTGTATTATAAGAAAGGGCCGAAATATTTCATACAATGAATGATATGAAAGGCTACATAATTAGATAAGAAATAACCTGGATCTATTGTATCACGAGAAATCCTTACAAGTCCAGTTTCAGATGAGCCTCTTGTATCCTTATACATAGAAGGTTGCGAAAACATTATGTTTTAGTGCTTTAATCTTGCCTCACAAATGCACCACGTCAATGAAATTCTTACATCAAATGTGAATCTTACCTCCCTTAGTGCACTAATTGACTTTTATGGCTTCTCTTAAGCCTTCCAATATTATCTTTCACCGCCTCCATGGCCTTGTTAGGAGTAATAGGCATTGATAGGAATAATAGGCATTGAATAAAACTATTTGGGGCTGAAGTAGAAACATAGATAACACAAAGATATGGAAACCATTTAAATTGATATTGATAAAATATTTTGATATAAATTTTTTAAACATATAGATAAAGATTTACTTGTATAATGGATCGGGCAGCCTAATTGATTGCTCCACCTTCTATATGTGATCTCCACTCTATGGGCAAAATTGCACTTTTCCCAAATATCTCTTTTTGCTCTGTCGATGCCTCCATAGAGAAGCGCCATGGTGGATTTCTTTTGCCATCCATAGTTGGCATTCACAATACGGCCACACTTGGACCAAATCCTCTTATCGGTGATTATGCCATCCGCATTAAGTTCCCGACTTGACTCTAAGAGGCAATTTTTCACCCTCTTTAATATAGCTTGGGACTGTAGAATAGATCTCACAACCAAGTAGTTTGTTGCAAAGTGAGTGATAGCAGGCCTGATAAGGTCTTTGTTCTCGGTTTCTTGTCTCATCATATGAAGGATCATGAAGTAGTTATATCTAAACTTCATTACCGTCCTTGCCGAAACGAGAGTTTCCTTCACCATCTTGATTTCATCAATCTTCTCCAATATGAGATCAATTCAATGGGTAACATAAGTGCTCCATACTAGCTGTTTTATTTTGTTCATCAATTTTGGCCACATAGAAACATATGCATTGGCATTGTCCATACCAATCTGGACTACATACGTCTCTCCCTCCTCGTCGATCATCTGGTCCAATAATTGTATCAAGAACTTTCATTCCTTAACCCTATGAACTTTTTGCTAGAAGAAGGCCATCCCATGTGGGACATAAAATAGAAAGTTTAGATAATTGATTTTGTCCCACCAACCGTCATTCATGATGGTAAAATCCATTCTCAGCCAAACCTTCTTAAACTCGGCTATCCATTTTTTTAAATATCTTCTAACTCTTTATCCAAGATTACATCACTAAACTTATATGCTACATGGAGCTTCACCCTCAAACCCACATTTTGAATTGCAACGGCTATATAATATGGGTTGTTGGCTGCGTTGAAGGGGGTCACTTCACCATAGAACCATTCCCAATAGCCTTCTTCATTATATGCTTTGAACCTTTGAGCACACCTCCGGGACATATGTTGCAACCTAAGCTTCATTAGAAATGGGTCTATGCGACCCTGAGCCATGAGGTTCCCAAGTTTAGTATTTGCACCCTTCATGCTCTCTGTGACACTGCCGCTCCTAAACAAGTCAGAAGTAGTCGCCTCTATATTTGAAGTATAGGATAAGGTTGCCCAGACGACCCCTCTATCATGCTAGAACTGACACCAGGTGCCCTAGATCCCCATACTTGCCCATGCTGGACCATCTATACATAACCATGGTTGGCCTTGCACACATACTTGGCCCTGCCCCTCCATACGTGCATATGGTATAATCATCATGTATATCCATCCCACTCTCTTGATGGTGCACTTCCTCTAAGCTTGCTCTTATTGCAAGCTCCATGTTGATGTTGAATTGTTTGTCTGGATCCTTTCTACTTAATGGTATATAAACACTAGTTATTTTCTCATCTATCTTTCATTTAGTTATCTTTCTACCTTTAGTAGCCTTTAAAAGAGTCGCCCTATGCTTCCTCACGTTGCTAGGAACATTTTGGTGTAAGCAACCTCCTTCTAAATTCTTTAGTGCTGCTTGAATCGATTTACTCAACTACTTAAAATCGTATGGTAGTAAGTACAAACAATTTTGTCTTTCTTGATTGGATCATATCGGATGCTATGTTGCCATATAAGGTCTTCCTTAGATTGGATTATAGTGAAAACTTAAGGACTATTGGAAATGCACATAGTCAACAATCGGACTCGGTCGATCCACCCAAGAACCCCAAATCACATGATATGCAAAAATTAGCCATGATAATTATAATATGAAAGGAGCCAAAACCGATTCTTGCAATTTTATTAGATAAATCCGTCACAATACGCATTAATTACATCATTTTACCTATTGAATAAGCACCAAAACCGATGCATACTATCTATTTTATGAACACAATGAAGAACAAACGGTTGTGTAAACTTGGAAACCACACATCATGGATGTAAAAGAAACCTTACAAAGCAAACTACCATCCTAATTATTGAATAAATATAAAGGACAAATGTCATATATCAATTTCATTTTTTAAATAAAATATTTTTTGATTATGTTTATGTCATAGACATATTCAAAATTTTATTAAATATAATGATAACATTTTCAAAAGTTAGATAATACATATTAATAATTTTATAGTATCATAATTGACAATATAATACTTTTTAAAAAGGAATTATGAACTTACACTCTTTTGTAATAAATCATTAAATAACTTTTTTTAAAGAAATTCTATTTATAGTAAAAAGCATAAAATAAAGAAAAGCCAATATAGATCATAAACAAAATTCAATAAAATAAAATAAAATGATAGAATTCCCCAACAAATTTTCATATTATAAAATGAAAAAAAAAATTCCTTCTAAAAAATACTTTTTTCTAAAAATAAAAATAGAGGCATAAAAATCAAAATAATTATAAAAATAAATAAAAATCTGACTATTAACACTAATCCTTCCTAACAACATATGCATCAAAATTCATAAACAAACTTTCATATTGTAACATGAAAAATAATTCTTTTAAAAATTGCTATTTTGATTATGAAAAAAAAAAATCAAAATAATTATAAAAATGAAAAAAAAATTTGATTATTGACTTTAATCCTTCCTAATGGCCTATCACTCAAAATCTCTTACAAAAAGCCCATATTATAATATGAAAAAAGGCTTTTTCCTGTTAAAAAATCTATTTTTTCCTTAAAAATAAGAACCAATCCGTAAAAATCCAAATAGGTATAAATTGTTTTACAAAATATGATTATTAACACTAACCTTCCTAACATGCATCAAAATTCCTCAACAAAAAACTTTCATATTAAAGCATAAAAGAAAACTTTTTCCTTTTTTGTAAAATGCTATTTTCTTCATGAAAACTAAAAATTAAGTCATAAAAATACCTATTGAAAGAATAAAAAAATCTGGTTATTAACATTGATCTTGACAGCATACGCCCTGAGGGGTCGTTTGGATTACTGCATATATATTGTTTGTAAAATATATTACTGACGTAATACATTACTTGCAAATGGATTGTTACTGTTTGGGTAGAATTTAGATGCAACCTGAAAATGCATTGCTATTGTTTTGCTATGTCCGGAAGAAATATGGGAAATGCATTACCAACATTTTGCCAGCACTTGCCTATAAACTATTAATTCATTCTTTCTTGTCACAAAATTTTATGAAAATACGGAATTAAAGTCATCATCATACCATTCAAAAAAGATTGTTTAATAATAATATCATCACCATTCCAAAAAGATTTTCTAATAATAACTTGTGCCATTCTAAAGTCATCATCACACAATTTTCTACTTATTTTGCATGCATTTGGCACTTACATGGAATCACATGTCTTCAAACATGATTAGACTTTGGTTTCAACATGATAAGTCATGGGAAACATATGATTGAAACACCATGTTTTTATTGTGATAAACCTTAATTTTATTTATTTTTTATAAAAGTATTTCAAATGTCTCTCTATATAATTTTAAATAAGCAATAAATTTATAATATCAAATTCAAAATCTTCATGGTACAAGTTAAAATATGGGAAGAAGTTTGATTAATAAACTAAAAGGTTTGATAATTGCAGTAGAAAATTTTGAGGCATTAGATAAGTACTAATCTTTTATGAGGATTATGTTGTGTGAAATTTTTTATTATGATTGTGTTGTGTAATTTTTCACTGATTACCCATTATTATTTTTATTATTTTAATTTTTATATGAGATGATAGCTTCGGATACAACCAAATTGAGGATAGAGGGATGTAGAAATGGATGTTTGCAAGAGAGTGTAGAAATGGATACAAACACTTACATGTGGAGTTGAGCCAAATTGGGGATAGAGTGATGTAGAAATGGATGTTTGCACGAGAGTGTAGAAATGGATAGGCAAACACTTATAAGTGGAGTTGAGAGAGAAAGTAAAAATGGATGTGATCAGGAGAGAGGAACAATTGCAGGGGATTGAATGTGCCCAAGAGAGGGAGAATCAGGGAGATAGAGGATTTATTTTGGGCAAGAGAATGGATGCAGGAGAGAGGGAGAATCGCTGGGATAGAAGAAGAGGATTTTTTTTAGAAAGATATGTCCATAGTTAGATTACCCGCATAATAGATTTCACAACCATTATGGGCATGGAATAGATTTCACAACCATTATGGGCATGGGATAGAGGAAGAGGATTTTTTTAGAAAGATATGTCCATAGTTAGATTACCCGCATAATAGATTTCACAACCATTATGGGCATAATACATTTAACGTATTTTGAGAAATCTTGTATAATTTATTTTCATTTTCTTACTATTAAAGTGTACTTAAAGATGGTAAATCTCACATTTCCTTGTAATATATTGCCCTGTTTTAGAATTTCAGGTACCCAAAGCTAGATCTAGACAATAATCAATATAGATCAAAATTGGAGTAATATAATTGTAGATCATTTCAATATGATTAAAAAATAATGTAGAAGAAATCCATCGTTTAGGTGGATTTCATAAACCCTGATATTTAAATTTCGAGCAAAAAAACTTTAAAAAAGATATAAATTTTATAAATATATTGACCTTTTATAGAAGAGATCTATATGATTATAAATCCAAAACCCAACTTCTATTTCAAAAAAGATCTCTTTGATTTTGGATACACGATTCCCAAAACCATGGGAACTCAAAAACTTTGGGACAAATTGACAAAAACCATCATCATCCAAGCTTTATCTAAATTTTTTGGGATCTGCTGCTAAATTGACACAAATCCGTTGTTTAATAACACAAATCGACACAAGATTCTTCTAAAGGATTCAATTACCTGCATTTAGATTCAAATTTCAGAGAACATGATTCTAAATTGAAGCTAAAAATTAAAACATGAGAGATTTCCCAAACATGGTAAAAAGATAAAAGGGCTTTTTTCGATGGAAAAACTGGTGGATGAATTTTTCCATCTACCTAGGGCTTCTTAGAGGCCCATTTCAATTATTGGATTCCCTTATTGGATTGAAAACGTGGAAAAAATAAAATAGAATGCTTGAAAAAAGGCCTGCAGATGCTCAATTATTAGTGGCAATAAAGGAACTACTGATTCTACTAGGGAGGATCACGATTTTTTGATAGGAATCAGCAATCCTCGTCCGGAACCAACTAGTTCTTATATATTAAAGAAACCGGCAAGATGCCGCAGATTCTTAAGTGGGATTGGCCCATTCTGATCCAACCCGATATTTATTTATAAATCGTGGGAACAAAGTGGTGGCATTTTATGGGAGAACACACAACAAAAGGCGTAAGCAGGTTGTGCCTTGTTCGGGCCTAGATAGATGAGACCCTGCTTGTTAAGCCAACAGCCTTGAACTCGGGCCCTGCTCGATGGGCCCAATAAAAGTGCCTAGGCCCTGCCCACATTAGTGTCGGGCCTTCAAGATCCAGGGGGCCTGGACAGCCCGTTTTCACCATTTAAATTAAAACTTCATAAAATATTTTAATAAGGCCCCGAGATTGGCTTGTTGAGCAAACAGACTTTGAAAGGCCCAGCTCGACAAGACCTATGAAGGGGCCCGAATCCTCCCACCCACTTCCGGAGCACATAGCCCTGTGTACATTGCTCTAATGAAAGACTCCATGTGATTGATTGCTTTTCTTTTTCTGAAACTCCAGTAATATGCTTCGGGAAAATACATGAAGATATCATTTACTTTTAGTACAAAGTGATCACAATTAATCTTAGACCGTGAAATTGGGTGGCTATATTTATTTCATTGACCAAGTTCAAAGTTCAAAAAAAAATTTCTTAAACTTTATGACATACCCAAACTATCAAATTTCACATCAGATGTTTGTAACTAATTGAAACTTTCATGTACTAAAAGTAAATGATCACAATTAGTTTTGAAAATTTTTCCCTTCACTTCCCCTTGATCATTAAGATGAGAACGAAATTTTGAGTACAATAAATCCCTATAGCTCCAACAAGAATGCTACACTATAGGCCCAAGGGCTTCTATATGTACAAGAACACACACACTCGCTTTCATATGTACAAACACAAACACACACACTTGCTTTTATATGTACAAACACAAACAAACACACTCAAGTGCCCGAGGGGGCGCACACACACATACAAAACAATTTGTGTCTCCACATGCACATACTTTTTTTAAAAAAAGTTTTCACATGCATATGCTTTTTATAGTGTCATGGGCTTATGCAACACGTGCATGCCTTTGGTGAAGGCACACAACACAACTGATCTTCTTTTATAGGAATCCTCAACTTTTTTTTTTTTTTACAAGAATACTGAATATTTAAGTCAATGAAATAATTACAGTGATCGAGTTAAAATAAATGAGAAGAAACAACCAATGAGTCTAAAGAAGCACCTCTCTTGGCCAAGTCGTCCGCAATGTGATTCACTTCCCTGTAAACATGATTGAAGCAAAAATTGCTAACCGAAAAAAGATCCATGATTTTCAGTCATAAAGATCGTAAACGCCAAGGAGGTCTAAACACACCGCTGCACCAATTGATAACGTTGATGGAAGCCCCTTCTATGATCAACTCACTCCCCAACTCTTTCTCCTTCCATATCATCACCCCCTGCAAAAGTGTTGCCATTTTTGTATGATTGGCGGTAACCTCTCCATAAGGTGCAACATAGCAAAAAATAACATTACCTGCATTATCTTTACATACACCACCCACCCCAGCCCTCCCTAGATTGCCAAATGAAGAACCATCAAAATTGACTTTTAAACCATCAAAATTGAGTTTTAAGCATCCCATAATTGCGGGATCTAAACACACCTTGGTCTTACCTTGATAAATCTCGGAGATACCAAATATGCCATTTTGTACTCTACATCAATCTTGGACACTCCTCAATTGTCACGACTCCGCCCCCAAAACCCTACTGTACTTGCCAAAGGTGACAGAATGCGGGACTGTGACGTAAGGTAGCAAATGCCACTGATGGGAGTGAGCTCAATGCATTTTAAAAAGAAAGAAATCAGAGCAAAACATAAAAAAAAGCAAAAACTCCCACTAGTACCATAATAAAAGCTAGATAAATTAAGACCAAAAATCATATACAATATCTAAAATATTACAATTTGCCCAAGGCATGAAAAGCCCACCCACAAAAATACATAAGTTCACAACAAAAGCAACTCTACGGCCAATAACCATCTAACACCTACAATCATAAGGAAGCTCTCTTTGAGAGAAGACCTTCAGTTTGCCAGTCATGATCACCACCCGCCCTTCCCTGCTATCAATCTACAAAGATAAGAGTAAACAGAATGAGCTATAAAGCCCAGTAAGTAGATCCAATATCATGTGTTCCTGCCTATATACGGTGGCTCATGGCTATACTCAAGATTCATATAAGTATCAACATAGAGTCGTATATCACAATTATGTCACAATTATATTAGTCGTGTGTTGTGAGTGAATTCTTTTTATGGTGGGGCAATCCCAATCAGCTATCAGATCTCATATGAACTATTAATTTATTACATCCCATCATCATAACAAATCATCATAATTACTAGATTACTAGTAGGCAAGTACAACAGGTATAAACATAATTAGTAGATACTAACCAACTCACTCTCTAAATCACCTACTCCCAAAGTAGAAGCTCTATTCATCAGGCCAAGCCAATCTTATTGCTTAAGACTTCTACCATCACTCATAAAAGAAGACAATGATAATGACAATGATTAATCTCATTCGTAATGCCTTTACACACACGCACATAGTCCTCAACGCGCTTTGGGACTTTTGATAGGCACTTGCCTTACAAGACACGGTTCACTTTTCCTTTTTTTGTATCACACAAAATTTTGGGGGGTACGACCCTCCCATCATATACTCATCTTAACTCCCTCTTATCATAAGGAGTTAAGGAAATATGGCAGCTGTCGGCACCATTATTCACACAGTAAGTGCCCTACCCAACAGGCGGCCGCCAACACCGTTATTCACACAGTAGGTGCCCATTCATACATATCACATAAGCCGCATATTACTATGCACACATATCACATCAGAAGTATATCAAGCAGCTGCCAACACTATTATTCATACAATAGGTGCTCGTTCACATATCACATAAGTAACATATTGCTATGCGCATATATCATATCAAATGCATATCAAACATTTGCCGACACCATCATTCACACAGTAAGTACCCATTCACATAGCACTTATTATAATCAAAACATATCACATCATACTACCAATGGCCAATGGAAGACCCATTGCACAGTGTGTCACACATCATATCATACTTTCATCATATCATAACGTGCTTTCATTTTATAACTAAGCATATATTCATTTCATAACTGAACCAGTATTCCTCGCATAACAGAGTAGGTGTTCATTTCATAACAGAGCATGTATCTCTATATGTATTCACATCATAATAGATTCCACTACCGATTGATGTCCCATTGCGTAGTGTTTCATATCACATTCACATCACACGTAATTATAACGTAATTATAACAGTGTACATACATACTCAAGCATTCATTCACTCATGCTTTGATATTTTTCAAGAATCTAAGAGCATTCACAGTATCATAAGCATGCATATTCAATGCCTCATGACAGGTAATTTCAATATCTTTATGAAGGGTTTAAGCTTTATTAAGAAACATATAAATCAATGTACCACTTTTGAATCATACAACAGTTTAGGATTCACTACCATTTCGATCGATGATATACATATGCGAAAGGGGACATGATATCTAATTCATAA
>NW_006499436.1:4403021-4417169 GCF_000471905.2 Amborella trichopoda
ATTTGAGTATGATTTGGTCAATCAAGAGCTCAATGCAAAATAGACTACAGTGCAAAATAGACTACAGTCCTGAAATTTCTGCAATTTCCTTACAGTAACATGTCCCCATACATAGAGGTGTAACTTCTAATCTATACAAAATTTTGATATGGGTTCAAAGCCAATTTCGAAGTAGACACACATATTTTTCAAATGGAGGTAGTTTTTGGAACTCATTTGGCCAGTTAAAAGCTCAACACAATAGGGATAACAGTTTCTGGAAATTACAACAATTCATGACAGTGACATATCACACCAACAAAAGCCTAACTCCCAAATTGTGAGAAATTTTGAGATAGTTTCAAAACCAAAATTCGAACAGAAACATATATATTTCCAATAAAGTGGCTTGAAGGAATTTGGACCTCAATTGGTCAGTCAAAAACTCAAGACAACAGGAATGAAATTCTGAAATCTGCTGAAATCTAATAATAGTGATATGCTCTCATAAATTGAAACACAATTTCCAATTTAGGAGGAATTTCAACTGAGCATAAACACCAAAATAAAAATGGACACACATATCTTTAAAATAGAGGTTGTTTAAGTTATTTGGACACTGTTTGGTTAGTGAATAGTTCAGTACACAACATGCAATATTTCTGGAAATTACTGCAATTGATAATAGTGATATGTCTACACAAACAGAGGTATAATTCTTAATCTATAGGGAATTTCGACATAGCTTCAAAACCAATTTTGAAGTAGACATCCATATTTCAAATAAAAATAGTTTGAAGTTATTTGGACACCGTTTGATCAGTGAACAGTTCATTTCAAAAATATGTAGTGTTCCTGGAATTTCACAGCAAAGCTTTGGAATACACTATAGAATGATCAAAAACTCCCAAACCAGAATGGATATTAACTTAAGACCTTTTTCATCTTAAATTAGATGCATATGAGTATTATTCTACAAATTTTCATTACCAACAAAAGTATTTTCAGTACTCAACTTATCATGTAAATGAGAGCCTTAATCCTGAAAAAACAGAGCCCAAACAAATACAAGTTTACTAACATGCAGCCACATCCCCGCTAATATTGTGCTTAAAATCAAAACTACGGAGACATGAGTATAATATCTAAAATGAGGACCCAAGGTGCTTTACACAGGTTCACTTTCAAATGCTAGGCTTCAAGGGATGAGTTCCAGCTTTTTAAGCTCTTAAAGCTAGAAAGAGAGAGCGCGTTGGTGAGAGAAAGGAGAAGAGAAGGCCAAAGATACATAGGAGGGTGTGAGGTGGGGTTTAAATAGGCAAAACAAAGGGGGTGGTTCAGCATGCAATGACAAGTAGCTGACAAACGATATGCAATTGACAAGCGGCTCTCTGACAAGTAGCTCACAAACAACATGCAATTGACCAGTGGCTCTTAAAGCATCATGCAAATGACAAGTGGTCACCCCCTTGGATGCAACTATGCTCGACAGCGACACACGGCGGTAAGAACTCTTTGTTGCTCACGGTGTCACACCTTCTGCCATGCATGGCGGCACACACTCGCTGTCGCGCACGACAGCAATTGCGCACGATGACGGTCTTCTTCTTCCTCTTACTACAGTGTGTGTTTACTGTCGTGTGTGCTCACACTGCCATGCGTTCTCTTCAGTGCTGGGCGAGTCGCTCTCTTTCTTCTTTTCTTCTTCACTGCTGTGTGCGTTCACACTGCCACGCCTGTTCACACTGCCGCGCACATCGTTCTCTCTCTTCTTCCCTTCACTGCCGCACGCGTTTACACTGATGCACGCTCTCTTCACTGCCGCACGCGTCTCCTCACTGCCGTGCGCGTTCACACTGCCGCGCGCTCTCTCTGCTGCCATGAGCGTCATCAAGCCCGAAAAATCTAGGTCGTTACAACCCTCCTTCGTCACTCCAAATGTCGAATATTCGACTCATATTTTGTAAGTAATTATACATTTACCAATTTTTTTTTTAAAAAAAATCAAATGAAAAAAAAGAAAAATTGAAACTATAACATTGTTGTATCCAACAAAAATTAAGAAAATTCAAAAGTACAAGAAACCAAGGGAATTTCATTAATTTTCCCACAGGAGAGAATTAAAAATTAAATCACATGCTTCATTTGGGAAAAATAGGACTAAAGACATAACACCGAGGAAAAAGGCAATATAAGGTGTCAACCTTATATTTTAGTAGTAAGGCACACCTCAAAAATCCACCAAAAAAGATTGCCGCAAAACCGTCCAATTGTTCGTCTCAATATTGAGATATATGTATAATGACAAATATTGATGGAAAGTTTAGAAAATAGGTCATCTTATAACACATTATCTAGACCGTCCATTTTCAAAAATTTTAAATGTTTATATATCTACTTGATCTACCTCCATTTTGGAGCTTTAAATACCATGAGTAGGGTCAAAACAAATTTTTTGGCCATACTGAGTTTTCGGCATCAGAACTTTATTTTTGACACAATTTAGAGTTGCGCCTTTGAGTTTTCGGCATCAGAACTTTATTTTTGACACAATTTAGAGTTGCACCTTTGATTATTTAAGATAGACAACTTATACAAACCCCACCATAATAAAAATTAAGCAAAAACTCATTTGCAAAATGAAAAAATTGCCCACATCAATCCATCCTCCATCGCGAAAAGACACTCACGAACCTCACTTGGTGATTTCATCCTCATCATTCATACACTTCAACAAATGATTGTTTAAAGTTGACGCCTTATACAAACCGCACCCTATGATTTAAGGTTGATGCTTTGTACAAACCGCACCCTATTATTTAAGGTCGACGCCTTATACAAACCACACCTTAGTAAAAATTGAGGTTATCTCGTGCTCAACAACTAAGTAAGAGAGAGAGATTGAGAACCCAAAACAAGGGTGACTGTTTCCTCCATCATCACTCATGAGCTAATTATACCCATGAATCTAAGTATCTCTCTCCATTGTGAGACTCCGGCCATGGATCAATGCTCGTGACCATGATTTAACCACCATGGTCCACATAAATGATAGTGCAATTCTTACTAGGTCCCTCTAAGCTCCCCATTAGCATCAAGCCACTCCACTCATGAGGTTGTAGGTCACATCATAGCTATTACAATTCATTCAAATCAATGGCTCGCCTATAGTTTTTCCTTGTAATAAAACAATATCTTTTTGTTGCCAATAATCAAGCTCCCAAGCGATGTATCCCTGTAGTGAGCTACAGGTCAAGGATAGATAGAGATGTCAGAGCCCCTTGGATCTTCAGGACGACATGGGACGTTATGGCCTATTTGGTTATGCTAGCCTTGCGTTTTCTAGTCGTAAGAGAAGCTGAGGTGGTTTTAGATCGAAAAGGAAGTGGAATAATTGAAAGGTGGACTATGTGATAAAGTATGGTGTATATGAATTTAAAATGTTTTTTTTTTACACCGGTAAGATCACTTTTAATGTCCAATTACAAAATAAAATCACTCTCGAAATAAATAAATAAATAAAAACGGTTCTTACTTGCTGCCACTTAAATATAATTATTTTTATTCAATAAATAAAATTTGACACATTGCTTTATGAGAATAGAATAGCACACAAAAATAAAATAAAAATAAAGCAAGTAAAGTTGTCGGAGAATACTTCAACCGAACTTAATACACCCTACACGGAGTCTCATCTTTCCAATGGTGCTCAAGATAAATGATCGATCTCAATCTACTAAGTATGGCAAAACCATCCAAAAGCATATGGAACTTCTCTTGAACTAAAGTGCTAAGGCCTCAATGCCTTAGCCTATCTTAAGCCCCCCTTAACTTAACCGTATAGAGATGAGAGAGAGAGAAAACTTCCAAGGTGGGATGTGCCACCTTCTATCTTGAGAGAGAGGGAGAGAGACTTAGCAAGAGTTTCTATAATGGGGCATGTGCCCCCCATTCAACCTTCCAAAGAGAGAGAAGCCTTAGTGCGGCATGCCCCCTAGAGAGAGAAAGTGATGGTTTAGAGAGAGAGAAGATGAGAGGTGTAGAGAATTATGAGAGACGAGACCCCTCTTTATAGTTTTTCTAAGCTTTAGGATTTGTCATCTTTAGTGAGATCAAATCTAGACCATTGATCTGAGGAGACTTGTTGGGTGAGAGATGCGAGTCATCATTTCTTTAAATCCACCATCAAGATTTAAATGAATGCGCTAGAACCTTATCATCCATTTCCTAAACCTATTCCCATCAAATATTCAATTAAGAAAAATATAGTCATACTTTCTCTTTTTATAAATATCCATTTTGTATTCATTCAATTAAAATATCGTGATTCAAAAGACATATTAAATTTCAATATGTTGATTCCTTATGCAATAAAGCTTTGCATTAAAATGAAAAGCCAACTTGCAATGAGGTTTCATTTCACAAAGTAGTAATTCCAACCTCCTATGGGTGGGGTGTGCTACCCTAGGTGGCTCCAAGTGGGCCCCACCCAATATTGTCATGTGTTAATTAGTGGCCCCACGCCTTGTGGTGGGACCACATATTTTAGTGAATATTTAAAATGCTTAAAAAATAGTTTTTAAAATTTTAGAAATAAAGCTTATTTCTCTTTGATTATTTGAAACATTGAAAATTGATTTTCTCTTGTATTACAAATCTAAATTACAAAAATAAAATATCAAGAGAATCACAAAAAAAATCAAATAATTATTCTAAAAATCATATAATATAAGATTAATTAAAACTAATTAATTTTGATGGTAATAAGATCCGAATAGGTCTAGGAATTATAAATATACTGGAGCACTCCACCTGCAATTGTGGACCATGATCCACTCTAGCTTTATCAAACTAACTCAGCATTTCCCATGACCCATAATCCGCTACAGGGGTTCATGATTGGGCCACCAAAGTCAGGCAATAGGTTGGGGGACGTAATCCCAGTCAATGGACTACATGTTCTCCTCTAGAGACAAATCCATGGTCCCTTATACCATGATGCAACCATGGCTCCATGGTGTATAGGGGTAATTTTTCGCACATGTACACATTTCACCTTCAATGGTAGATTGTTTTCTCGCTACGGCTATCTATGTACATGTCGTGTGATGGTACAGGGATGAGGCTTTGGCCCAGTCTCTAAAGGCCAACCATCACACACAATGGTCACACAATTCATCGGCTCACTCATCTGGGCAACTCCAACCTCAACGAGGGATGACCCACTGAACCCTCATCGGTTTATCTCTATGCCCAGCTACCTTAGATTTTCCAACTTGACTGGCCTAACACGTCGAGCCAAATCCGAGTATCAACAGATAACATTTGCTTAGTATGGTCCTAAAGAAGACCACACTCTTATTGAGTTTATGTTTTACTTTATAAAAATGTTTATACAAACTCTCATAAGCTCTTTAATGGCCACATAAACTCTACAATAATTACTATGGGAGTGGTACTTTTAGAGAAGGCTTGAGGCCGAGCTTTAGCAATGGGTGTTCCTCAAAGGGTGGTTCCAAAACCAAGTCCTTTGATGGTCATAATGGAGTTATTCGTAGATATGTTGTTAAGCATTCGGGATCTCATAAGGTTGTTGTAGAAAGGTCATTTTCTTGTGTGGTTGGCATTTCTCATCCTCCTCAGGCAGTTGTTCTGGAGGATGCCAGAGTTATTGAGGTGCCAACTTCCTGTTTCAAGCCTTGGAAGGAGACGCTTAAAAAGGCCATTGTTTGCTCCTTCTTTCCACCTCTAGACGACCTTAGCTCTTTTCATGGCTGTATTTCTATGACATGGAAGTGTCATGTTTCATGCAAAAGTATTTCAGGTGGGCGCGTGCTTGTTGTGTCCGATACTGAAGAGGGTGCCAAAAAGATTTTTAAGCAAATCTTTTGGAGGTTTCATGGGGCCCTTCTCATCCTCCAATGGTATACACCTCTCTTGAATCACTATTTCATTTTGGTGCTCTCATTTTGGGCTAGGGCGGATGTACCCCTATTCATGCTTGGACGAATGAGGTTTCCTCTTTGGTTATTAATGCATGTGAAAACCTAGTGGAATTTGATTGGGTTATCTCTTTGGTCCTGTTTTGGGTGTTTTTCGGTTCAAGGTTAAGGTTCCACCTAGTAGGCATGTTTCATTTATGTTGGTTTTAAAAGTGGTAGGTGATTTATTTAAGTTATCGTTATTGATTGAGCAGGATGCGTCCTCGAGCCATCTTGTTCCTTTCACTTCGTCTTAGATGCAATACAAGTCATTGGATTGCAACCAGCTTGTTGTTAACCTTGCGATGAGAAATGGCAAGTGGTTTCACGAAATAAGCAGAAGAACCTCCGTCATGAGAACATGTGAATAGCCCTTCTTCTAATTCATACCACTTTCAGGTCTTTCAAGGCGTTTTGGTCAACCCTTTATCTGAACCTGATGGGCTGACGGACTTGCCTATTCTTAGAGATGTGGCTAAGGGAAAGGCCTCCATGATGATAGAGTCCTCCTCGAGCCCAACACCTACACTACCGCTTGCAGACAAGACTTGTTGGTCGGGAGAAGTTGACAACGTGCCTGCTTCCACCACCATTAGATTTGATAACCTTTTGCTTCATGGATCTCAGAGTATCTCAACAGTCTATCTTGAGAGCCAGCAAGGTCCTACAACCTGTATGACGGTAATGAGGGGGGGTGAACCCAACCGTTATATTGATTCTTGGAAAGGTACGATATCTCCTTAATCCCCTTCTTCCTTTTAAGGAAACCCCTCAAGAATCTTTTTTTTACTCTTCTTTGTTTAGGGAAGACAATAGAAAGTTTGGGCGGAGTCTCCTTTGGGTTTTCCTTTCCAGTTTTGCTTTCACGCTGTCTCTTTGTCGTTACCAGCTCTCTTCTGCAATGGAAGCTCAAAGTGTGGCCATCATGGATGCCAGGAACCAGGATATCTTGCTTCACGACCCGGACGCCATCCCGATCCTGCCTCATGAGGCTATTAAGAAGAATTTCTCCCAATGGGAGCTTGAGGTAAATTGGGGGCACCTCTATGTTAAAGTGCCTTCTCAGAACGCTACATTGAAGCACCTCCCTCATGCCTTAATATTGGCCTCTTTCCCTGGCACTCCGCCCATATTGGTGATTGAATCCTCCTCTTCAGAGGAAGATCTTTCACCCCGCTCTCATAACTAGTCTAATGAGGCCTTATAAGTAGATGGAGGTGCAAGGTAAGACGACCGAAACGTTGAACACCGTGAAGATCGACAATATGGTTGTTGTGGTGGAGGAGGCCATTGGGATTTGAGAGTTGAATTGGAACCATGTGCCTGTAAGGAGGATAGCTCGACAAAACGAGGCCTAGAGAATTGTTGCGGACCTGTCGCTTGATTCACATGCTTCCGACCCGAGGGCGGTCACCAGGGGTGGAAAAGACTTCCGTCTCAAATGAAGGTTTGCTTATGGAACATCAGGGGACTTGGGGAGACAAGGAATACAAGGGCTTTGAGATGGTTGGTGGGCGCACATTTTGCTTCTCCAAGGGACGAAGTTGTCTTCCCCTGGTGTATCGGACGTGTAGAGTTTTTAAGGCACATGAGCCAAATGGAGCATTCGGTGGTTTACTTACTATTTGGCACCCTTTGATTCTTGTGGGGACCATTTTGAATGTTTCTTTCAGACTCATTTTTGTTTGTTTTTCTGGTTTGGGCCTTCATAATTATTGTGTGATGAATGTTTATGGCCCTAATGTGGTTGGGGACAAAGTTGGTTTTTTTTCCAGACCTTTCTGTGGCCTTTTCGACTATTAATGGTTTGTGTTGTATATCGAGTGATTTTAATCAGACTAGGGCTCCATGTGAATCCAATTATGTTCTTGGTTTTAACTCTTCCATGGTGTTGTTTGATAACTTTATCTCCTCAAATGGTTTGCTTGATCTACACATTGTGGATATCATGTTTACTTGGTTTAATAATTTGGCCACGAACCCTTTAATGTCCAAGCTAGATAGCTTTTTGGTTTTCTGTGATAGGAAACTGCATTTCCAAATATTTTTGTCGGTGTGTTGCTGCAATGAACCTCTGACCATGTCCCTATTCTGCTTGACATTGAGGGGGCTTTGGACGACCACCATTTCGTTTAAACTCTTTTGCATGAAGTTCAATATGTTTGGACAAGCTCTATCATCAATGGGTGGTCTAGTTTTAAAATTGCTCGAAAACTTAAGATTATGAAACACATGATTAAGCAATGGGGCAAAGACTTTTTTTGGAAATATGAATAGCAACATTGGAGATGTTTCAATTCAATTGGAATGCCTTAATCAGTCAGAGCAAGTTCAAAGGGGTCTGGAAGTTGGTCAATCGACTCTTAGAAAAGTCTAAAGCTTAGATTGCATGATCTTTTGAAGGAAGAAGAGATTTATTAGTTTCAACGATCAAGATCTAAATGGATTGAAAAAGGCAACAATAATTTTTTAAAAAAATTCATGCTATTACTAATTCTCGTAGACAATCCAGTAACATTTCCTCTATCCAAATCTCAAGAGTTGCTCAAAATGATTCCTTGGGCATGGAAAATGCGATCATCAAGGTGCCTTTACGTCATAGCCTCATGATTTTTGCTCCATTGATCGCTTGCCTTTTAAGAGACTCTCAATTGAAAGTGCATTGGATCTTTAAAAAAAAATTCTCTAGAGGAAATTGATGAGTCAGTCTTTAGTCTCCAGATGGGTTCCTAGTAGCATTTTTTCAAAAATTTTGGAACAATCTTAAAGAAGAGTTCATTTTAATCTTTCAAGATTTTTTAATGATGGAGTGGTCCCCAAAGCCTTAAACTCCATTTTTCTAGCCCTTATTCCCATAACACGAACTATGAAATCTCTTCAGAACCCTAGACCCATCTACCTTCTCTCTTCTTCCTATTAAATTCTTCCAAGGTCCATGCCGATAGACTCAAGAAGGTCATGGGGGAGGTGATCCAATGCCCCAAGTTACTTTTGTGAAGGGTAGGCAAATTATGGATGGTATCATGATTGCACAAGAAGTGATTCATTTGGTTTATAGCCAAGGGAGAAAGGGAGTTTCGATACGCCGGCCTCGGCATTTGGCATGACTCGATGGTTGCCAAAGCCACCAAGCGCTAGTAGAGCTAGTGCTACTTAAGATTGATTTCGAGAAGGCTTATGATAGAGCAGAGTGGGACTACTTGGATAAGGTTATAGACCCTATGGGGTTCTCTTCTAAGTGGTAGGTATGGATAAAGGGATTTCTTTCTTCTGCCCATTTTTCTATTCTGATAAAGGGTAAGGCATGTGGCTACTTTAAAGCTTCGAAAGGCCTACGTCAAGGGGATCCACTTTCGCCTTTTTGTTACACACTTGTGGCTGAATCTTTTAGTCTCATGCTTGCTGGGGCTGTGGAGAGTAACTTGATCTCAAGCTTGCCTGTGACTACAGCTAATATCACCCATCTACAATACATTGATGATACCCTCTTGTTGACAGAAGGGGACTTTTCACATATCTCTTTGGCTGAATTCCTTTAGTTCTATGAAGTGGTGTCTGGGGCTAAAGTTAATTTACATACGACGTCCTTGATGGGTATTAACTGTTTGGAGGAGGAGATCTCGGATTGAGCCACTTGGTTGAATTGTAAAGCTAATGCTATTCTTGCAAACTATCTGGGGATCCCACTTATTGATGATCATCTGATTATAGCCCAGTGGAATCCAATAATTCAGAGATTTCAATGCAAGCTCGATGGGTGGAAGTGCATATTCTTTTCTTTTGGGGGAATTCAACCTCATCAATGCTACCATGGTGAATTTTCCCATCTATTACTTCTACTCTTTATTTCATGCCCCCTATGCTATGATAAAGATCCCAGAGAGAATGATGAGGAATTTCTAGTGAAGTGAGGTCTCAAAACAAAAAAAAAATTCATCTTATCAGTTGGCAGGTAGTTTGTTTACCCAAAAAAAGAGGAGACTTGGGGATTAGGAGACCTAGAGAGCAGTTAATGATGCCCTGTACACTAAATGGTGGTGGAGGGCTTCCTCATCACAAGGGCTTTTATGGTTGCAGATCATTATCTCTAAATATGGATGGGACCCCTGCCATCGCATCCCGAAGAAGCTATCTGTTGGGATTGTTGCATCTACTATCTGGAGAAACATTGACTTTGTGAGGTTGTTTCTTGCCTATAGCAAGATTTTGGTGGGTAACGGTTTAGATACACAATTATGGTATTCCAAGTGGATAGGAGATTGTCCCTTAAAGATTAAATTCCACTAACTCTTTCTTCGAATGCTCTCCTAAAACTGCTAAGTTTAGCGATCTAGCAGAGTTTCAGGGCGACAAGGTCGTTTGGAATTTAACCTTGAGTGCTAGCAGGGTGAACCTTGTGGTGGAAAAGCAATATTTTCAACTTTTGAGCCAGCTTTACAATTTGTGCCTTGCATCATGTAACAATCCTAAACTTTCAAAAATAATAATAATAATAATAATAATAATAATAATAATAATAATAATAATAATAATAAATATAAAAAAATAAATAATTTTTTATAGTGTGATGGTCCATATAAGTATTATGGTCCTTAGGTACCATCACTACTTTTCTTAACTTTTTCCTTTCATTACCACATCCTTTAGTGGACGTGGGCTTTAAACGTTCAGGTGTAATATAATTGTTACACCTCATGTATGAGGTGTAACTTAATAAAATAAAATAATAAGGTGTCTTAAGAATTTAAATAAGAGAAGCGAGGACTCCCACTATAGAAAATTTTTGAGATCTTTCTTTCTCTAACCGAATTTTTATTGGAAGCTCCCTCTCAAATATTTTAGGTAAGTAACTTCATTATCTTGAAAAATAATTCGTTCTTTTTAAAAATAAAATGAAATAGTTATTTCTGCTTATTATCATGAATTTTAGGCGCGATAAATTTTATGCGCAAGCGACCTCATTATTTTGAAAAATAATCTTTTAATAAAAGTGTGATATTTTATCTATGTTAGAAATTTTAAATGCTGTAAATTCTTAGAAATAAATTTGTTTATTTTTCTTGTCTATTGTTAGAAAATTTTAGATACTGTAAAATTATTAGAAATAAATGTGATATTTCTGCTTTTAGTAAAATTGTGAGATTTCTTTCTACTGTTTTTGAATATTTAGGCATTGTAAATTTTATGTGCAAATGACTGCCTTATTATTTGAAAACTGATATTTTTGCAATTGATTATAGCATTGTTTGTGAAATGTTTATTTACGAATTAACATCCCATAAATTGTGATAAGAGTTTTTGTATACATATTAGATTGGAAATTATGCTATAATGTATTTACGAACTTCTACCTTTCTAAATTTGAGCCCAAAATATTTGATTGGTTATTTTTGAAATGTTACTGAAAGTGACTATTATTACTGAGCATCAAAGGCCCGTTGGGTTGTTGCAGCCTTTACCCCCGCCAGAGTGAAAGTGAGAATACATCTCTATGGATTTTGTCTCTGGCTTGCCTAGAACAAATTTAGGACATGATAGCATCTGGGTCATTGTGGACAGGCTGACAAAAAGCTACCCACTATCTGCCGATTCGCACGATGTACACTTTGGAATACATTAAGGAAATAGTGCGGTTGCATGGAGTTCCGATCAGTATTGTATCGAACAGGGATACTCGGTTTACTTCTAAATTTTGGGCTAGGCTACAGTCAGCCATGGGGACGAGACTCACCTTTAGCACTGCCTTTCACCCCCAAACTGATGGACAATCGGAGAGAAGCATCCAAACCTTGGAAGATATGTTGAGGGCCTGTGTCATTGACTTTACAGGAAGCTGGGATGACCATTTACCCCTGATTGAGTTTGCTTATAATAATAGCTTCCTAGCCAGTATTCAGATGGCACCATATGAAGCTATGTATAGAAAGAAATGCAGGTCACCCATCTGTTAGGAAGAGGTTGGTGAAAGAAAGCTTTTGGGACCAGAAATTATCCAAGTAACCACGGATAAAATAGCATTAATTCGAGAAAGGCTCAAGACAGCTCAGAGTCGGCAAAAGAGTTATGCCGATAACCGTATGAGAGATCTTGAATTTGAAGAAGGTGATCGAGTATTCTCAAACATCTCACCAATAAAAGGCATTATGAGATTCGGCAAGAAAGGAAAGCTGAGCCCACGTTACATCGGACCATTTGAAATCCTGAAAAGAATCGTAGGTGTCGCTTATAGACTTGTCTTACCACCCGAATTAGCAAACGTCCACAATGTCTTTCATGTATCATAACTACAAAAATATCAGCCCGACCCATCCCATATCTTGAAATATGAACATTTACCGATCAGGAAGGACCTATCCTTCATTGAGCAGCCAATTTTGATACTGAATAGAAGGGTACAAGTGTTGCGCAACAAGGAGATTCATTTGGTCCGTATATTATAGCAGTACCATTCAAGAGAGGGGTTGACTTGAGAACGAGAAGACAATATCAGAGAAAAATATCCCTATCTTTTTCAATAATCAGGTACAAAAATTTAGATGACTAAATTTCTTTAAGGGGAGAAGAATGTAACAATCCTAAACTTTCAATAATAATAATAATAATAATAATAATAATAATAATAATAATAAATATAAATAAATAAATAATTCTTTATAGTAGGATGGTCCAGATAAGTATTATGGTCCTTAGGGACCATCACTATTTTTCTTAACTTTTTCCTTTCACTACCACGTCCTTTAGTGGATGTGGGCTTTAAACGTTAAAGTGTAATATAATTGTTACACCTCATGTATGAGGTGTAACTTAATAAAATAAAATAATAAGGTGTCTTAAGAATTTAAATAGGAGAGGCGAGGACTTCCACCCTAGAAAATTTTTGAGATCTTTCTCTCTCTAGCCGAATTTTTATCGGAAGCTCCCTCTCAAATATTTTAGGTAAGTGACTTCATTATCTTGAAAAATAATCCGTTCTTTTTTTAAAAAAAATGAAATAGTTATTTCTGCTTATTATCATGAATTTTAGGCGCGATAAATTTTATGTGCAAGCGACCTCATTATTTTGAAAATTAATCTTTTAATAAAAGTGTGATATTTTATCGATGTTAGAAATTTTAAATGCTGTAAGTTCTTAGAAATAAATTTATTTATTTTTCTTGTCTATTGTTACAAAATTTTAGATACTGTAAAATTATTAGAAATAAATGTGATATTTCTGCTTTTAGTAAAATTGTGAGATTTCTTTCTACTGTTTTTGAATATTTAGACATTGTAAATTTCATGTGCAAATGACTGCCTTATTAGTTGAAAACTGATTTTTTTGCAATTTATTATAGCATTGTTTGTGAAATGTTTATTTGCGAATTAACATCCCATAAATTGTGATAATTCCGTATTCTTGAATTTCTATAAGAGTTTTTCTATACATATTAGATTGGCAATTATGCTAGATTGTCTTTACGAACTGCTACCTTTCTAAATTTGAGCCCAAAATATTTGACTGATTATTTTTGAAATGTTACTGAAAGTGTGTTATTAATGGTTTCAGTGAAATTCATATTAATAATTTCAGTGACATGTTGAGTACATGATATTACTACTTTCGAATGTTTAAAGAGATTTAGAAATACTTTAAGTATGCAAGTGGACACATCCGGTTCGCAGGTAAGGTATAAGTGGACCTATCCGGTACACCAGTAGGGATTAAGTGGACTCATCCGGTACACCGGTGAGGTATAAGTGGATCTGCAGGGATTAAGTGGACCTCTCTGGGACGTCGATAGGGATTAAGTGGACCTATCTGGGACGTCGATAGGGATTAAGTGGACCCATTAGGACGCTGATGGTGTATATAAGTGACCTACTTGGGACGCCAGTAGCGTAATTTGTGAAATCCTTTGAATTATGCACTGCCGTTAAAATGTTATATGTATTTCAATGATTCGAATTATACTTAATTATGTATTTTTTAAAGTGAAACTGTTAATGCATTTCTGTTAATAGATCTCCTTTTTGAAATTATTGATATCTTTCAACTATGATTATTTTTAGGATTATGATGATCACTTACTGAGTAGCCAAACTCATCAAATTATAGTAAACATTTTTTCAAGATAACTACGGTTTTATTTTGAGTGCTCGTCAGGATCAACTCTGGAAGTTATTGTAGCTGTGGTTAAACTTTCTTTTG
>NW_006499436.1:4417911-4452748 GCF_000471905.2 Amborella trichopoda
CATCTAAAGGAGACAAGTNAGGTAACCCTGTGATATTTTCTCGATGAAGTTCCTCTATAAATGCCTACTGGTGGATAGCTTTATTCCTACAAATTCTTCTCCTCTATGGCATGGAATTGCAAAGCTTCTCAACGAGTGAGAGCTTTCCTATGGCTTCTTAGTTAGGCCGTAATTTAACTATTGAATAGTTTCGTATGATGGTGTGTTCCCATTGCTAATGTTTGCATCCTTAGTAAACAGGATGCGGAGTGTACTTCTCATATTTTTCTTACTTGCCTTGTTGCTCAGTGAATATGGGATTGGCTCCTCTCTAAGTGCAATTGGCACTTGGTGATGTCGTGCCACATTGATGGTATATTTCAATATGGTTGGCCGCCTCCTTTCTCCTCTTTGGGGTTACTCTAATGGCGTTTATGCGTTGTAGTGGTTCTACGGACTATTTGGAAGGAGAGGAATGTTAGATACCTTGATGGAAAAGCAAGAAGTATCGAATACATCGTAGCCTCCATCTTGAAAACTTTTGTTGGATGGGCCCACGTACAACCATCCTTCAAGCATTTTCATAAGAAGTTTTTTTTACTCCATCTTAGTGAGCTCTTGGCTTTGAAAGAGGGGAAAGTCTTGAAGGACATCATAGCCTCCGTCCTATAAACTTTGTTGGATGGGCAAAGCTACATCCATCCTTCAACCATTTTTATAAGGAGTTTTTTTTACTCAGATCTTAGTGAGCTCTTAGCTTTGAAAAAAAGGAAATTCTTGAAGGACAGTCGTTGGTTCCCTCTACCAACCAGGTGGATATGGCAATCTGCGGGAGGATGGACAGGTGGCCACTAATTGGGGTCTCCTTAGGGATAGTTTGGGGTGAACTATCTAGACGTATCATGATAGTTTACACCCGTGCTCAGCTAATGAAGCGAAACTTTGAGACTTGAGGATGTTTTCCTTAGAGTGTTCATTGAAAGCGATTCTCTTAATGTTATTAAATGGTGTCTCTACCCTTCTACTCCGTAGCAGTGGGTCCAAATTTGTGACCGTATTGATCTTTGTCTCCGTGGTAAAGAGGTTCATTTTGTCCATGTCCACCGGGAGCAGAATGGACTTGTTGATGCTCTTGCCAGGGTTCTTGCAGTATGACTTTTGGATGGCTTTCCCCACCCTTTGCTGCTCCCTCTCTTCCTCTCTTTTTCTATTTTCTTTGCTTTCCTTTTGTTGTACCTTTTCATTCATCAATGAAAATCCCCAGTTAATTGTTAAAAAAAAAAAAAACAATGAGTATCATGATGAATATGTTCTTTTATTTGAAAAAAGATTAAAATTTGAAAGGTTTCTTTAATAAAAGAGAAATATGGGTGCTAGATGTCTTTTTCATGGGATTAATGGCACTAAAGCTCATATTGACAAGAGAGTTTGTATTCATGATTTCGAGGTGTTTTTCTCGAAAATGATAGACAGGAGAAAGCGTTTGGTGATGGACTGATGGGAGAAAAGAGAAAAAAGAAAAAGTAGATGAGGAGAGAGGTTTTGTGTTCTTTGGTTAGAGAGAGGAGGGGGGAGCATTCTTAGGGGTGAAGGTCTGGTTAGAAAGCTTAGGTGAAGGCATGCCGTTTGGCTTTATTGAGGCCTTTGGGTTTCCTCCTTTATAAGGCTGTGCAATATATGTAGGGGTGGCAATGGACCTGGACTCGGACCCGACCTGACCAAGGACCTTTCAGGTAAAACCTAACCCGGGTCTTGTGTAGGGGTCTGAAAATTGGACCTGACCAGTTGGGCCCAGATTCAAATCTTGGACCCGAACACTATCCAAGACTGAGTCCAGGTCCGATTGGATCTGGGTCCAGGTCCGGGTCCCAGTCCTACATTATATTTTTGGGTCCTAATTTATGAAATATATTTAAAAACATAGATATTTTGATTTTTTAATTAGGTGTGGTTGGGTCCGGCTCCGGCTACAGGTATGGATCCGGGTCCAGGTCCTACATTGTATTTTCGGGGTTCAGGTCTGTGACTTCGGGTCCTGGCCGGACCCATTGCCACCCCTAAATATATGGGTTTCTTTTCCGTCTTTTAATGGAGTGATTAATGTGATATAGCCAAAGCAAGCAACTATAAAAATGAGCGGTTCACTTCATGCGTCCACTTATTTACTTTTCTCTCTTCACTAACTAATTCGTACCTCCTTTCGCTCTCTTCAACCACAGATTTGCCACAATTAAGTTCGAGATGAAAGCGTTAATCAAGGAGATTATTTTAGGGGATTGTATCGTATAAGACTATCTATTTTTGAAAAGTTATAACTAGCTTAGCCATCTAATGTTAAACCAGATAGCCTAAAGTATGTCATAGAGTTCGAAATTTTTTTTTTAAAACTTTGAGCTTAATCAATGACATACTCTCCACTATTCAATTTCAAATATAATATAGCCAGAAATGGCTGAGCGCAAATAATATTAGATTTGCCTCATTGATTTTGAGTAAATCGAGATTCACATGCTATCATTAATTTTTGGGCAATTTTAGATTTGCCAACATCATTCATTTAAAGAAAACGTTTACATAAGGTTGCAACCTTAAAATGTAAAATTAAAGATGCACCTCAAAAGTCCATCAGAAAAGATTGTTTTAATGTTGGAAAACCCTCTAAGTGATCATCTCGAAGTCGAGATGTATGAATATGAAAAAAAAAAGATTTTGATTTTTAAAAATGATGCATCTTGCAACACATTATTTGGACTGTCCATTTTCAAGATTTTCATATGTTTATAGATCTACTTGATTTTAATCATTTTTGAAGTTTAAAATTTTATAATTAGATATGAAATTTTGAGATAATTCTAATAATTTTTTACTCCAAAATTACATGTTATGATGAATTTTGGAAGTGCGCTTTAATTGGATTGTTTAATATTATAACCTTATAAAAACCACACTCTTCATTTCATTTTAGGTAAAGTTAGATTTGTCTAGTATCTCCTTTACCAATATCTCCTTTTCCAAAAGCTTTGTAGCTGTCAAAAGAAAATCCACTTCTATTGCCCAAATTGGAAAATGGTTATTAATATTGCTCACTTGCCCCTAAAATTAAGAGTTCATATAGTTGACTTCTGGACCCTTCATTCTCTCCCACCCTTCACTGCTCCACTCCCATTAGGAGGACGCACCAGGTACATGCACCCTCTCTCTCCCCACCGGTCAATCGTAACATACTTGTCAAATTTCTAAATTAAATATTATATATGAAAAAAAAGTTTATATAAAGTTGCAACCTTAAAATATAGAACTAAAGATGCACCTCAAAAAGGCATCAGAAAATGTTGTTTTAATGTTGAAAAACCCTCTAATTGTTCATCTTGATGTCGAGATGTATGAATATGAGATTTTTTGTTTTTTTTTAGTCCTAAAAATAGTGCATTTTGTAACACATTATCTAAACCGTCAATTTTTCAAAATTTTCATATGTTATAGATCTACTTGATTTCAATCATTTTTGGAGTTTAAATTTTTATAATTAGATATGAAACTAGATTTTACGATAATCCTAAGAATTTTTTACACTAAAATTACATATTAAGATAAATTTTGGAGGTGGGCCTTAACTGGATTGTTTAGGGATGTGGGATGGTTAAAATTGGTTATCCTCTCTCTCCTATTTAAAGTTGGAAAAAATCACGTTTACTCTCTCTTCACCAATTAATATAAGGGACATGGAAAGTGCATGTACCCTCATTATGGTTTTCCCCCTCTTCGTCTCAAGGTTTAAAAACATGGATCGGTGACCTAGTTCACCTATTTGAAAAACAAGTTTAGATCGGTAGATCAACAATCCGGATCGGCCATCTGACTGAGTGAATAGGCTAATATAAGATATAACAATTAAGTAACAAAAAATTTAAAAATTATTAAAAAATAAAGTGGGACCAGTTTCTTGACCGAACTAGTTGATTTTGTCAAAGACGGGTTCCAGGAGGAACTAGCTTGCTCCCAATATTTCGGTAAAACCGGACTGCCCCGACAATTCCCAATCCATAATGGCTAGTTCCAGTCTACCCATTTTTTAAACCATTGCTGAGAAATATTAGCACTGGGTTTTTCTCTTCCACATTAAATTATCAAAAAATTTTCTCGTACTCTCTAATCTAATTAATATTGGGTAATTTTATCTATACATATGTTATTAACAATGAAAAAGAAAGGAAAAGAAACGGGATTGCATGCTATGAGAACATTTATCTTTGTTACAAGGAGATCACAATTACTTTTAATTATTTGATGTTAAATTGGACAGCTTAGAGTGTGCTACAAAGTTCAAGAAATTTCTTTTGAAACTTTGAATCTAATCAATGACACACTTACAGACACCTGATTTGAAATCAAAACAACAAGAGCGCTTATGATATCTATGTACCAAAAGAAATAAAATGATCTCTTTATATACTTTTCTCCAAAAAGGCAAAAGGAAATGTCTATAATCAGAAAAGAAAGCTCTATCCAACGCAACATTTCAAAAAGTAGACCACAGCGCTTGGGCGGCTGCCGAGGCGATCCAGAATGTCTGGGCGCATCACCCTGGCCTAGGCGGCCAAATTAGGCGAGTATCCTTGGGTGCCTGGGAACCCACCTAGGCGCTCAGGAACCCACCTATGCGCCCATCTGAACCCGCCTAGGTGCCCGTCCAGGGGCGGAAATGCCGCTCGTTGAGGCCATTTTTGGATCATTTTTTGGTCTTTTTTTTATACTAAAGGTGCAAAATTGTAGGTTTTAGGTTTCAAATAACCTAAAACCCCCATTAGATGTTACTTTAGAGAGAGAAAAACTAAAAAAAAATAAAAAATTACTGGGCCGCCCAAGTTTTGGGCGGCCTAGACCTCCCCCGACCGCCTAGGTACCGCCTAACGCTTTTTGAAACACTGATCCAAGGTAGTTACAAAACAAATGGATCTCCCTTCATATCCCACAGTGAGGCAGTATAAAACTCTTTTGCAAAGGGAAAGCTTTCTACATGACACCACCCACATATAAATTATATGTGATCTCACTTCTTAGTTGTTCGATCTGACTGAATGGTTCACAGTGTCGCACCAAAATACTATTTGATTTTTTATTTTATTTTTTACATAACGTTTTTTGGTGAAATTTAGGCCTCCCACCTTCTTATTGGGATGCACCTAGCAAAATATATATTTCTCGTTAAAATAAAGACCAAAATGGCCCCAAAAATTTCAAAGGTATTTTTATATTTTTTATCTTAAGAAATATTTTTTTTTTCTATTATTATGTTCATCCTTGTCAGATTTATAAAATAAAAATTAAAAATAAAAACCTTTAAACCGTCAAATCACTCAAGAACCAACTTGTGACTTTGTGAGAGAGGGGGTCCTTATATCTTATATGTGGGTTGCGTCACATATAAAGCTTTCCCTGCATTGAAACCAGATCTCTAATCACCTTATCATCTTCAAGGTCGAGTTTTTTTTTTCTTTTTTCTTTTTTTGGGATCGTGAATTGTAACTTCATTGATTAACTAAATTTTATAAAATTTGTGTATAATCCCTTATAGGGCTTACAAAAAAGAATGTCAATCAGATAATACTGACAAAATAAGGTGGCCGAAAATATGCTAAGTTCCACTCAGTTGATTTCTAGTGAAGCTCTTGTGACGACTTCATATGTCCGGCTATCTGCCGGAGCACTTAATTCTCTACTGGTGTTTGAAATAAGGGTGACAATGGACCCAGACCCGAGGGGTAGACCCAATCTGGGTCCTGTTATGGGTCCAAAATTTGGACTCGACGGGTCAGGTTTAGGTCCAAAGTTTGGACCCGAACACTATTTGGCTCCGGGACTGGGTGCCATCAGGTCCGGGTTCAGGTCCGGTAATATTTTTTGGGTCCTAATATATGAATACAGTTAAATACATAGATATTTTAATTTTTAGGTCAAATCCGGATCCAGACCCAGACCCAGACCCAGACCCACACCCACACCCACACCCACACCCACACCCGACCTGTTGCCATCCCTAGTTTGAATTCGATTGCAATCATCAGGGCCTAGTTGTTCGCCAAATCATAATTCAATCAAGATCAACTCATCCCTCTTAATGAGACATTAACAGCTAAGTTTTCTTATTACGTCTAGAGATTTTAATAAACAAGTAATGGCTGGATCCTTTCAATATGCCATGCAGTATGAATGAAAGTTCAGAACAACCTATCCCTTGATCAAATTTTATCAGATTCTTATTAATATTTGGAACGGCGATTTTCCCGTAGAATCTGCCTATCGACTACTATTCAATGATCGCATGAGATGGTCTCAGCCAAAGCTTAATAAAATATGGAATTGGCCTATCCCATATAAGGTTAAAGTTTTCATTTGAGAGGCAATGCAAGGTAATTTGTTTGATTGTTGATAACTTGATCAAGAGAGGAAATTTTCTGCCTAATGTTTGTTTGTTGTACAAAAAGTATGTAGACAGTGGGGACCATCTCCGCATTCATTGTCCGTATATGTTATATGGCGATGGGCAATACAACAGATAGGTTGTTACTTGATTTTGCCAGGAAGTCTATCTAATATTATTGAACACCTTTATATTCCCACTCTGCCGAATAATGGAATTCTATTTTGGCAAATCCTTCGAGGGGTTATTTTGTGGGAACTTTGGTCGGAAAAGAATAAAACGGCCTTTGAAGGAGTGAGTTTAGTCTCCTGGTAGAGGATGTCATTCAAAAAATTTAGTGCCTGGAGATGGTTCTCGGTGTTTCAGAAGTGGATATCAGTTGCATCTGGGACTATTAGCATCACAATGTGTCTCCACTATTGAACCTAAGGGGAGGTGGTGTCCTCCTTTGATTGGCCGTTTGACGTTGAATTTCAATGGCAGATCCTTAAGGAACTCAGGGCCGGCAGGAATTGGTGGAGTTATTAGAGATTGGGACACTAATGTGATCTTTAATTCTGTGGACCCATGTGGGGAGGCTGCAGCTAATTTGGCGGAACTTACTTCTTTTTGGCAAGGACTGCAGATCTTCAAAAAGTGGTCTCCCTAAGGACGTCTTGTTGGAAGGGGATTCCCTTAATGTGATAAAGTGGTGCTATATGGAACATAGGGTACCCTGGGCTTTTAGGTCTCTCCTTTAAGCATTCAGGATATTAGTGCTTTGCTTACAATCTCTTGTTCTCATGTGTATAGGGCGCCCAACGAGATGACCGATGGGCTCGCTAAAATGGAGCACCTTCAACTGGAATTACTTGTCTTTGATTCTTTGCTGATGTACTTCTCTTTGAGCAATAAAGCATCTTGAATACCTCTTTTTCTTTTTGGTTAACTTTCTCGGAAAAAAAGAATCCCTCGTTTCCTTTTTTCATTTGGGTGGTTTGTCAATATGTAGTCGTAAGCATTTTCAGAAAAGCCGGCCTTTCAATATGAAAATGTGTGGCGCTATACTTATCCATGCTGAAAAATATATGCTACCAAATCAAGATTCAGCACCTGATCTAGCTAACTGACCACCCATCCACAAATAGGAGGTGAAGATGCGAACAATGGCGAAAATGGAAGGAGGCCATCTGAAAGGCGAAGCAGAAAGGAAAAGATCGTGTATGGGAGCCATGCAAAGGACCATGGCAAGACCTTCAGCAGCTTTGGGGATACAAAGGTTTGGCAAAGAATTATGGTACGAGTACACACAGGAGGAATGGTGGAGAACAGAGTTTCAGACACGAGGTAGACCAATGGCGGAATGGAAAGTTTCTTTCTTTTTTAAGTGGATAAATGGTGGAATTGAGCTATTTTTTGATATAGGGTGGGTGGAACATCTTTTTCTTTTTGATAAATGGTGGAATGGAACTAGTTCCAGAGACAAGGTGGACTAATGCTAAGTGTAAAAGGCCATATGATAGGGGAAATAATATTTAGCAGAGGATAGATGATAATAGGGCAAAAAAATCAGATGCAAGGTGATAACCACAAACCAATGACTGCAAGAATTAAATCAAAAGCAGTCCATTATATGAGCAACCAGTTAAAGGTAGGACAATAGTATCATAAAGTGCCCCCACAAGAGCTCGTGAAAGACTTAGTCTCACTTGGAGTAAGGAAGGATGCATGAAGGTAATTGGAGAAGGCAGCTGCGATTTTGCAGATCATTTAAAAAGGAATGCTACTCTAAGAGTAACATGTCCGAGGTGCGATAACCTGATGCGTTCGACCACAAAAAAGAAGTGGGAGGGTAGATGGATCACAGGGGCAGTAATTGGAAGACAATTCAACAGTACCAGTCTATATTTCATTTTCCACTCTGTCGAGCATCAATTCCTCAGCCATCACTAGTGATACTGTATTGTCAAAAGTTCTATCAACGTTCTTGGGTTCACTAGGTGCCTTGTTTCCTCTGGTATCTATGTAATTAAATTCATTTTATATGGATATTTTTCATGATTTATACTTCATGTGCTAACGTTCTGTCTTGCACGTCATCGCGGAGCACTTCCTCATCCAAATATTCCCGAGCTTTCTTAGAAAACCATAATATATAAATAAAATCACTAAAATGTCCCTTAGCAGACCTATTATTTTCGCTAATGTAGTCAGTATACATTTTCTCTCTATTTATTTTTTTGCCTTTTTGTGCTGAGCAGTCAGTAAAGATTTTACGGAGGCATTTTAGTCTTCAATCCTTAGTTTGGACCGCTCTACAAAAGGTCATGCATAACGGTACCTTTTAACAGATCTTTAAATCTTAGGATATTCTCAGTTCCCATTTCTCACTAGGATTAGCATTTAGATGACTAGCGAGGGACTATTTGGGGCTTCTAAAAAGTAATTCATGAGTAAAAGTGGAGGACCTCAAAGGAGTTTTTTTTTTTTTTTCCTTTTCTTTCTATTTTGTGGGATAAATATACTTTCTCGAGAGGTTGGGATAAAAGTATTTTAGGAGAAGCTATTTTAGAAATTAGCACCAAAGGACGATCTATACTATAAATGTGTTATAAGATGCATTATTTTCACAACTTGAAATCTATTGTTTTTTTGTGTCCATGCATCTTGATGTTGAGATGATCAATTTGAAAAATATTTGGGCATCAAAACAACCTCTTCTAGTGAAATTTTTGAGGTGGGCTCTAATTCGATTGTTTAGATCCTCGGCGCTATATACATTTTTTCATAATATAAAAAGTAATAAAAATCCAAATACAGATTTCTCAAACAGAGGGGCTTTTTAAGATGAAGCCAAGTTGGACCTGTGAGAAAGGTGTTCTTCCAACTTCCAAGTATGTCATCGAATCACACTAGTTTTTCTCTTATGTCACAATATTCTTACCGTAACTTCGAATGAGGGTATAGAGTCACCAGTTTTTGCTAAATCTTGGATCGTTTGAGAGAAACAAAAGAAGACTATTTGGTAGTGTTTGTGTTAAAATTCCAATAGATGCATGCATATTGACAAGTGAAAGAAACTAGAACTTGTGTCGGCCATGAGTTCATCTAAATGTTGATTTCAATCGTATATATGGATTCAATGTTTTCTTGAACTGTATCAGAATCAAAGTAATGATCTAAATTTTCATTTTTATAGATAAGAAGCAGCCTTTTCACTTTTGTGCTACAGATATTTCAAGCAAGTAGTTTTAAGTTGGTTGACCTTGAAGACCCTTTATCTTAGTTGGATTGGATTTTGTCAGACACTTGGGGGCTGTTTGTCATCACAAAGAAGAACATGCCAAAGCCATGACACCCGATTTGCATTAAGGAGGTTAAGGGTTTCAACCTTGAGATTGTGTAACTCATCCAAACCAAGATCATGCCCAATCAAAAGAATAGTTGAAGATTGACGAACCATGAGTATTTGAGCAGAACTATTGAGTATCGAACAATGTGCATGGAGCTTCTTAAGTTTTATAATAAGTTATTCATTCATTAAAGGGTGAACCTTATACTATTGAAGTAAGGTGCGCCTCAAAACTATGCCGAAAATGCAGTTTTGGTGCTGCTAACCTTTGACATGATATGACAATCTGTTGTTGCCCCCAATTATGAAATTTAAAATTTAGAAATGGTGATGATCAAGTTGAGCCACACGCACTTGTAAATCTTGAAAACGGATGGTCCCGATAATGTGTAAGAAGATGAACAATTTTTAGGACTAAATATCCTCTTTTTTTTTTAATGTCTATGAATCTCGAGGTCGAGATGACTGTTTTGAGGGTTTTCCAGAATAGGAACAACCTTCTCTAGTGGGTTTTCACCTTACTCGTACAGTATAGGGTTGGCACCTTATATAAACTTTTTTCTTCAGTAAACTATATGTACAGTATACATCAATGCCAAGGGTGGGGAAAAACATACCAAGAAGGGATATAGTACATAAAAGTGAACAAGAACAATAGTATGGAACAAGAAATAGTTACCCGAGAGAGTAGTCCCTAATCAATATGACCACTTTGGCTTTTCCCCTTCAAATGGCAACTAGGCCTCTTATTGGCTGCACAATGGCTCTGCTATCAGACCAATGTGATCTCCTCCACAAGATCGCTTACCTTCCATAGGACATCACTTCTTGTCAATTCCGCTTAATAACATTCAGCTAATTAGCTTACACTAAGGGAGACACGAAATAAAAGTTACATGCGCACTATGAGACTAGCCAAAATGGGAGTTGTTTCCACAATTATAAAATCACAAGTCTTTGCCAGCAAAAACCTTCCCCTTTTCATAGGGATATCCCTAGTAATCTCTTGAAGGACCTAGATTCCATGGGATCGACTATCATAATTCGACTATCACAATTGATCCTCAAGAAAAAAAGAAGCATAGGCAACCAAAAAAAGATATGAGATCGCTTCAACAGCTGTTGTGCTTGCTTCCTCCACTTTTGAACCAAATCTTCTGCTCTAACTCCCCGAACGTCATCCAATACCAAGTACCATGAAAAAACTGTATCCTAAATCCAATATAGACAACATCAGCATGTCTGCATTCCGAATATGTTTTTCCACTTCTTCCAAATATCCTAAGAGATGGCCAGGAGGTAGAGCTTCCACAAGAGGTCATCTACTTGATAAAAAGCAAGGGACATCCAGAAACAGCGAAGATTTGTTATTGAAGACTACATGGGTCAACTCACACCAAAAAAAAGCTCCAGACCCTTCAGAATGGGATATTGTAAAAGGCAAGGCAATAAGATGATCCACAAACTTCTGATTTCATTTTTTATCTTTATTTTTTTCAGGTAGATAAGTTGGGATGGGTTCCCCTACCAATGGTGCGAATGGAACTCACGACGTAAAGTTGTTAGCAAACCACCACCCTGACCACCAAAGCCTTGAAACAACAAACTCCTGAATTTCCCAACTCATAATGGCATATATTTGGGAACTAAAGCCCATGCTGCTCAATGAAGTCTCAGAAGCAAGCTTTTTTAATAGCCTACAACCATTAAGAGCAAGAGCTCACAGGGGTTTTTTAATAGCCTACAACCATTAAGAGCAAGAGCTCACAGAGCTTTTTTAATAGCCTACAAAACTGGAAAGGAATCTCCCCCAAAAAACCAACATGATTGGAAAGATGCTCACATTGTCCCAAGACCAAATTGACATGCCAATCCAAACATGTGAAATGAACACTAATGGTGAATTGCCCGAAATCTCAGAGAATTCTGCAATTTTCCCATCCTAAAAGATCCATTCTGACGCACAAGGACCACATAACTTTCCATCAGCCCAAAATGAGCTTTAAGGCTAGTCAAAGAAAGCCATACATGAAGCAGCCAACCCACAACAAGCATTGATCCAATACCCAACATGACTCTCACAACTGAACATAAACCTGGGCCTGTTCTTAGAGATAACACCCACTAAGATGATATACCCCCAACCACACTTGACACCTCAAAAGACTAACTAGACATCCCACCCATCCCTACCCTGCCCTGCATATGCTCGCTCTTCACAACTCTAGCCTAGTAAATGTCCTCCCTTTCAATAAATCCCCTCCCTTTCAATAAATCCCCATGCAGTCACTTACCAAATTATCATCTTACTTACCAAATTATCATCTTCTGCCTAATCTTATGCAGCCACTTACCAAATTATCATCTTCAACTGCCTAATCTTTAACCTCATACCCTCCTTGGGTTTACGAACGTCGTCACCACATTCTCTTAAAGTTCCCTTGCCACCCCAAAAGGTATTGAGAAAAGGCACATGAAAAACTATGTCATATTGTATATGGCAGTTTGGTGTAGGAAGGGTGAGGGCCTTAAACTTTCCCTTAACCCATCCCAAGCCCGGGGAAAGGTGGTCGGCTGTGTTCGGTAGGTAACCAACGTAATACCTGCAGAGGATAATGTCCGTATCATCCATCGGGGATCCACCAGCCCCCATCTATCAATGGGCAGTGCACAGTGGAGAGACCAGTACAATCAATCTTTATAAGGTATTGCCACGGTATATCAATCTATAAAATCATAACATCCATCAATGAATGGATGGTGGATGCCCTTAGGGTGGCTATAAATAGTATCCACGTAGGGGCAGTGGAATTTATTTTCAAAAAATAGTTTTTATGTGAGAATGGTCTAGTCAGCTGCCTGAGTGGTGAGGAAGCCATCAAGGTGCAACATTAGACGGCCCATGTGGTGCCCTCAGTGCCTAGGCATGGCTTGATTGTCCTGCCTCTAGATGCCGCTTTTGATTTTACAGGCTGATGTAATGCCCAATTTGCCTTCTGGAATCAATGGGCTACCAGAGCCCTGGCCAAGACATTCATAGTTTTAACAAAGGATATCTAACTTCATTTTCTCTCTCCTGCAACCTCACTTGGATTGTAATCAAAATCCAACCCAGCTGATTCTAGTTTCCTGTTCCTTTGGCAATGTAATCCTCACCAAAGAACCAAAATTAATCAATCCCCATACCTTCTGCTGTAAACAAATGATGTGGATCCAATTTGATCTCCTTTTCAGCATTTGCTATCGTGTGTAAAAAAGCTAGAATTCTACTCCCACAACTTAAGCAAACTAAACCTCAGCTCCCGTCACCAGCTCACTTCCTCCTGCCTCAAATGATTTAAGTCTCTAACTTCAACTCTAGTCTCCAGCTTAATATGCTTTTGAGTCTACTACCGCCATTTGTTTAAGCCAAATATTTCAACTAGTCACTTTGCCTTCCACAACCAAAGATGACCAAAAGCACACTAGCTCCACTCCTCAATCTAGGCCTTTTATTTAGTGTCTTCAATCTAGGACTTCAACATCGATAGCCACATAATTTCCATACAAAACACATGAGGCCAGCACATCTAAGCATTGTAGCAAGTAAGAACACACAATAATCAGAAGCAGTGTACCAAACTGTTTGTTTATAACCTCAGGCAATGAGACTGAAACCCCAAAATGAGAAATCCATCAAGCCACATCATGCCTAAGTCATTTTGGTTATTAAAATATGTAACGTCAGAACAGGAGATCGACAGTGATGTTCTCATGTTCCAAAACACTCCGAGAATTACCTCAAAGAAAAATTACAAACTTCAAGAACCTTATCATATATATAAAGGTCCCTATAGTGCATATTTTCTTGTCATAGGCCTATATGAGAACCTAATCAATGTCACGAAAACCTTAACATGTTGGGGGCCAACCTGACTAAGAATTCATGGCAAAGATCAAAATAAATAAGCATGTATATTTGCCATATCATCTTCACCATCATTTTTCAACTATTGGGAGTCGACTACATGAATCCTAGTCCGTCATTCTGTGCTATCAAGGGCCATAACCTTAGTGAGGTCATAAGTCCCCACATATCTTTTCTCATTAGTTCCATCCATATCCTTATGGGCCACCCTTTGCCCTTTTTGAGCCTTCCACTTGAACCAACTCGCACCTCCTAATAGATGTTGTTCTGGGCCTGCAGTCTGCACTGCACATGGCTGGCCCACCTAAATCTACTTTCTCTCATCATATTACCTATTGAAGCCACACCTAAGTTCTCCCAAAAGTACTTATTTCGAATTCTAGCCCTTGTCTTGCCACCCATCCATCTCAACACCCTTTTCTCAGCTACACTCATCCTATAGTGTGTTGTTTTTTGAACGCCCAACATTCCGCCCCATAAAATAAAGTCGGTATCATAGTTGTCGTACTTCCCCTTTTTCCCCTTCAGCTCCATTTGTAGCAACGATCACATAAACCTCCAATTGTACATCTCTACTTTGCCCACCCAACTCTAATTATGTGTGAGACATCTTCCTAAATCTCTCCATTTTCCTAGATTATCAACCCAAGATATCGAAAGTACGATCTTTTTCGTATTTCTTGGCCGTCCATCTTAACTACTTCCTCGTCTCTACTCCTATTATTAATAAACTAGCATCTCATATACTATGTCTTAGTCCAACTACTCTAAAACCTACATTTGATAGATAATAGTAAAAAAATTAAGGCTGCATTTATGAGAGCTTCTAGAATCTATTCTAGGGTATAATGCATGAGATGGTGTTTGCAAGCTGGCACTCAGTAGTCTGGTAATTGGGAAGCACAATCTCACTCGCATGGTAATGCAGAACGCCCCGAATAAGCAGCATTTTGTGTTATGTTTTGGTAATTGGAAAGCACAAACTCACTCCCATGGTAATGCAAAACACTCCGAATAAGCAGCATTTTGTGTTATATTGGAAATGGGGCCAAGACGCCTTTCCTCTCAAGTGTATGGCCCCACAAAATGTGATTGAGTGCTGAGTTAATCATATAGTGTACATACATATATTATGAATACAAGCATAAATGCTTAAAATAAACTAAGCATCAGGTACTATTTATTGTTATATATATATATATATATATATATATATATATTGTGCTATAACTAGTATGCATAAGTATAATCTGCTTTCTTTATTTATTTTTCTTGAAAATAGGATTTTCATCTCTCACCATCCATAAATAAAGAAACTTAAAATGAGGCTTTTTGATAAATAAAGAAACTTAAAATGAGGCTTTTTGGGGGGAAAAGCCCCAGCTATCAAATTCTCAAGTTTAAATTCGCTATTTTTTTTTCTTTGATGGTCCTTGCTTTAAATCCTCCACAGTGTTTTAAAATGCGAGATGCGGCCCGATATGTTTGGTGGGGTGAGAGGGGGGGGGGGAGGAAGGGCGATGCTCCAATGCGGTCCAGATGCGAGTGCATCACCCTAATGCAGTCAATAAATATAAAAAAATTCCAAAAATCTAAAAAAATATGTCAATGCAAATAAAAAAAATATGGAGGTGATTTATGTGACAATAGGTATTTAATTTATTCATTAACTCCAAAAGTATCAACCGTCAGGCATTCTGTATCCACTATCCCTTGATAGATCATAAAAGACATTTGAAAGTAGAAACTAGAAACTTGAAACTAGCTTTGCATGTATTCCCTAATCTCATTTTTTATCTCTTTGGTAGCTTGTGGGTATGCTTTATATCCCCAAGAAATACCGGCTAAATGTTTTTTTTGCGGAAAAATATCCCCCATATAAGTAATTCCACAAAGCATACAAATAACACAATTTCAGCCTTTTCGGATTTTTTAGTTTTCCATATTTCCAAGCTGGATCCTTGTTACTAGAAGATTGTGAAGAAGACATTGCCCCAAAAAAAAGTATTACTGTAGTAGGAAAAAAAGGTTACGATTACTTGAAGCAAATATCGATTTCTTCTCAGCCCTTGAAACCCTCGATTTGTTGTCAAAACTTCACTAAAACTTTCTCGAATCAACAACCAAAGATCATCCATGACGAAAATATAAGAATTAAAAAAAAAAAAAAAAATTTCGCCACTTGTTTTTTATCGATTTGATCAAGGCCATGGATGTGGCGGTTTTTGGTAGTTTGGGGGGTTTAATACCCTCCCAAACCCTTTCCCCCTTTTGCGGGGCATAAAAAGCTGAAAATACCCCTTCTTGAGTGGCTTTTTTTGTTACATCACTTGCTGGCCGCATATGCAGCCTATGCAAGCTATGGGATGCAAAGGGATGTGGTGCATATGCAGGCACATCCCTCCAAAGCACACATGCGGCCTCATGCGATGCGGTTGCCAGTGCACAACGCATTATGCGGCCGCATTTTAAAACTATGATCCTTCGAGATGAAATTAATGTGGTCCTTAGGGCCATGCATGGATGGAACAAATTTTGGGAAGAGGGTTGTTTTTCGCTCCATCCATAGAGGCAAAAAACAGCCCAGTTGGTCCACTCTACTCTTTTCGAGTGACACTTTTGTGACCTTGTTCATCAACAAAATGCTGCCAAAAAACCTCCATGACCCTCCCGAAAAAAAAAAAAGGCAAGGTTTTTTGCAATATAGGAACAACACCCTTTCCATCCCTGTGTAAGCATAACTTCCAAGTGGTTCATATGTCAGGCTCAGACACTCTTCTGGGCAGCTGCCTAGGAAGCTCCCATTGAGGCAGACCTAGGAATGGTGCTTGCGGCATTGCTTTCCACTGCCTAACCACCATCATGGAGTGCTTTTGATGACTATAAATGGAAGATGTTGAAGATGCCATCAGGGCACCAAGGCCTTCCTCTATTGACTCTCGTAATGTCCAATTCTACTTAAATGTCCTCCCAAAATTAGTTGGTTCATTGATGACCATCAACATCGACAAAAGCCTTCATGAGAAGTTTGCAATTTACCCAAGACCAAAAACCCCCACTAAATCACCTTCTAATCTTCTTGATTATCAATCATCCTATTCTTTTTAGCTGAAAATAAGATGGTTGGGTTACCAAAAATTTAATAACATCCTTTTTCTTATAGCAAGGTCATAATACCCTTAGAACTTCAGCCCCTCTCAGCAGCTACAATCACTACCGCCTCTACCCGGGCTTTTGGCCTCTTTTGTAATTCTCGTCTTTAAACTCTCTTTCTATTTCCTTGTCTCTTTTCATACCAGCCAAACTCTTGTACTCTGAGCACCCAAATTGTGGGATGCCTTCTAAATTACTTTGATGTAACCAACACTTCATAAATATAAAGTTGACCTTGTCCCAAAAATACCCTTTTAACTTCATCTTTTCTTTATTTTTTCTTTTTGAGATTTTCTAATAATGTTGACGTTGGTCTCACTGAACTTCTCCCTTCAAGTCAAAATGTGCCCACTTTAGCATATGCGTTTATTGCATATTTTAGGGATATTTCAAAAGAAATAAGTAGCTAAGTTTCTAGGAAGCCTTACATGAGTGACAGTAATTACAGATGATCATGGTATGCTTTGATATATTGAGTGCGATCCTAGAGCTAAATTTGAGGGTTTTAAACCTGGAGTTCACGACTGAAGGACAGTGGTTTAAAAAGAGATTCCCAGAGTTAGGCCTAAAGCTTGGTGGGAAGCTCCCACAATGTAACCTTAAGGCAGGACTCAAGCTTGGGCTTGATTTGTAATGGTTGACAAATGCAACATCCCAATTTCAGCACCTACTGTAGAACTGCCACAAATTAAAAGTAATAGTAAAGCTTAACTTTGATGAATGCTTCTTAGTGAAACCAGACCCATCCAGTTAAGGGGTACGTAAGGGTAATCAAAAGGAGGATGGGGAAGGTTTATGCCAGAAAGGCTAACAGCAACATGAGACTCCACAGAGGTAAAACAGAAAGCTCTCTTCACAGGACTAGGAGTGTCCACCTACTGTTTTCAAGTAAATTGAGGGCGAAGCAACTTGCTTAACTTTATCAAAGGGGAACATTCTATGACAGCATATCCATAATGATGTGCAGATGTCCATGGAACAAAAGATGCTCAGCAGTTGGGAAGTTTTGGGGGCAAAGAGGTGAACAACATAGAGAGCCACTCTTATATATTTTCATTTTCTATTCTAATGCCAATTAAATAAATAATTAAACAAATCCAAAGACAATACTGCACACCAGAAAACAACAAATTCCTCAAATTTTTTACATATCAAAATTAAAGAAGAAAAATATTTAATGTTATTTGTCTAATTGATAGCCCTAGTAATTAAGTAGGATGAGAATAACCATAATCAATTTGAATAATACTTGGAAGGAACAAAGATGGTGTTGAACATCACATAATATGATTTAAAGAGAAAAAGGAATGTGAAAGGACACATCCCTGATTCATCAAAGAAAAGATATACATAGTAAAACTCCAACGGTTTCCAATCTCCAAATGAACAAGTATGCTCATGTCCTATGACCATGGAATGCTATGAATATTTCGATTTTACCAAAATGGCATACTATCCCCACGAAACAAACTAAATCACTAACAAATGTAATTGTCATTAAAAAAAAATAGAAAAAAAGGACTTAACCAAGAGAAAATGAAGTTCCATTGGTTTCCCTAGCATGACAGGATGGCAATTGTGAACGACAAGTCATGCATCAAAATGAGTGACTTTGAGCACAAAGCTTTCTCATGTATTAAGTTCAACTTCCCTTCTTCCATCAAGACAGGTATAGAAGAGACTGCCACAAGAAACTAATGAAACAAGCGCTACATCTGTAGTGTGGGTGAGGGATCAGCAGTGAACTATTCCAACTATCGGAATTTATTATAACATGCTTACTTTATGTGCTTCCTGGAGCATCATTTCCAGCAGCTGGCTTGCGGTTCAAATAACTGATGACAGCATCTTCAACCCTGTCAGAAAATAAAAAAATAATAGTATTGTCCATGAGCATGCCCCTCGGTAAGGTTTGAATTAACGCAATTTACCAAGAAAGAGTTTCCTTATTTTCTTTATGCCTTTTTATGCACCACCTAAGCATATTACATGCAGAAAAATTAAGGAGTTGCCTTCAAGGTACATTGTTTTTTGACAGATAATGTATCAAAAGGATGCCACTGCTAATTTATAATTGATTATGCAAATGGGGTAGAATGACTCTCACGTTCATGTTCAGTAACTTATTGACAAGTTCTATGCACAAGGAGACCCATAAAACCATTTCTTCTGATAGAATCTAAAAGACGATTAAGTTCATATTACCAAAATTAAAAACTTTCATCAATGCAGCTGATTTTCTACAGGAGTAAAATGAAAAAGGAAGCATAAGCCACGCAATCATTAATTCAGTATAGCTTCTGGTAGAGTAAAGATAGAAAAGGAAGCATAAAGTGATAGATTTATTAATTCAGCTTTCTAGCATAGAAATATAAAAAAATAAAAGCATAAAAAAGAGGCATAAAACCATACATTTGTCAACTCACACTAGTTTCCAGCAGAGTGAAACAGAAAAGGAATTTAAGGAACCATAGTTATCATACCAAGGTTGGTTATAGAAATCTGCACGACGTTCCTTCTCAGCATTCCGGCTCGCCTCACCAGCGACAAGCTTCAAATCCCTACTTTGTGAAGCAATCAAAGCATTTATGAACTCCACAGGAGACTGGCTAAAGCCTAGAAAGAAGGCCCGCCTTCTACGATGCTCGTGAATCTTTTTAATCGCAGCACATATTGCTTCATCACAAGCTTCTATCTCTTTTTGTTTGTCAGTACCAGCCAAGAAACCTGTCATTTCCTTCTGAAGAGGAAATGGAACATCAACCAACACATCATAGCACATATTACCAGCTGGGTTAATCCCTGAAAGCCTAATTTTATGCTCCAATTGTATAGCTTGGGGTGGGGATAAATGAGCAGATATCCTCTGTGAAACCGTTGAAAACTTCATTTTTTCGTCACCAAATACCTTACGGAGAGCTGGGTCACATGCAAAAACTGTAGGATCACTCGGGTTTTGCAGCTTCCTCGCTTTTATGTAGTGCCAAAGAGCAGCTATGATACGTGGTCGTGTATCGACCTCAACCCCAAGAACCTCAGTCAGAGCAGGCGACAGCTTGAACTTATCAGGCCCACAATTCATCTCAAGCCTCAGTTTCGCCACAAATTCCTTATCCCCTTTCCTCTTAATATCGAACCCTTCAACAGGGGCAGGCGAGCGATTGCTTTCCCATACAATTGTTGGGTTCTCAGGGTATAAATTGGCATCCAAAGCCACAGTGATCTTCTTAAAAAACGATGAGAATTTCGGGTAATTTGGGTTCGGTTTGGGGAGCCCCCCTGAGGCTTCTTGGTCAGGACCATCGTCTAAAATCCTCCCAATTATGCGAAGACACCAAGATGGCGGCTCTTGTGCAGGCTTTTCCGAGGCCCCACGAGTTTGGTTGGCATAAGTATTGAAGATAAATATGCGTAGCATTCTTTGAAGGGTAGGAGGGGTCTTAAGAGCTTCTTGTATATCGATTTTCTTCCTAGTTAGAGCAGCATCGACACGGCTCTCCAGCTCGAGTAATTGGGTATACAGAGATGATTCGGGCAAAAGGGCAGCTACCCGATCAGGCAACTGCTTCTCAGGCAGCTTACGCTTCTTCCTTCGGGCAGCAGGAGTTAGCTCGGAGCTCTTATAAAGGGAAGCGGCATTGTTGGGGAGGGGGGGTCCAGGCGGCCGAGCAGGTGGCTTTTGCTGCCCACGTTTTGCACTTGCATTGTTAGGGGTCGTAAGAGAGGGCGAAGATGCATTCAATGGGTTTGGGATTTGGGATTGGTTAAGCGAGATTGATTGGGCTTGTGGATGCAATTGGGCTTGGGCTTGGGCTTGGGCTTGGGCTTGGGCTTGGGCTTGTAATTGGGCCTGGAATTGGGCATGGGCTTGAGCGATGGAGTGAGATTGAGCTTGGGATTGGGGATGGAATGGACCTTGGCCAAAAGGGTGGTTTTGTGCTTGGGCAAAGGCAGCCTGGGCTTGGACTTGAGCTTGAACTTGGGCTTGAATGGGTGTTTGAAATGGGCCTGGGAAGTGAGGGGTGGGTTGTGATTGTGGTTGAGATTGAGGGTGAAGAATAGAAGAAGGGTTCACTGAAGAAGCCATGGATTGCATGGCTGATGGGTTCATTGCAGAATTGCCAAAGGTTGATGGACCCCCAACATTTCTCAACTGGTTGTTACCGTTATTAGCAGCCATTCTCGCAAATAGACCTATATAACAAATAGCAATACAACAATTCAATGGTCTAAACTAGGTTTAACAAATTACGACTACCTAAAAATGCAACAGTTCAGATGTTCTTAAAAAGCTTTACAGTGCAGGCTTTCTAAACCCTAATCTCATCGAAAACAATCGCATGCCAGGACCAAGACTCCTGAGAACTTCACCAAGAAGGGTTAAAAAAAACATAAAAAATAAAAAAATAATAATAAATCTGGGCCCCAAGCAAACCAAAGGAAATTTTGGTCTAAAAAGCCAACAGACTGCCTACAGTTCCTCCAAAACCCTAATCCTACAGAAGTTGTATACATGCATTAACCCTCGCCCCATGTCCATAATAACAGAACTCATGCCCTAAAATCCTTAAAACCCGGAACCCATGCCCGGGGTACAGAGAGTGAAAACTCATAAACTGAAAATCATTCAGAAAATTTATGTAAAAAAAAAAAAACAGTAAACCAGTCTAATTACAAATCCAGAAAGAGCATGTGTATGAAACAGAGTGCATAACCATCCCATGAGAAACTCGGCAATGTAACATACAAACCTTCAACCCATAAAACAGAAAAAACACAATGTAACATACAAAGCTTCAACCCACAAAACAGAAAATACCCACCTCAGGGCAACGCTTATGTGCTACAGTATTCTAGGTTTTCAGTTAAGAATCAAAGAAATTGAACCTATAAACCATGAGAGAGAGAGAGAGGCTCTTACATGTAGACAGAGAGAGAAGTTGGCTAAAAATGAAGGTGAGAGTTTTGCACGCAGAGATTTAAAGAAGAAGAGCAGACGGCTTTGAATGCAGATTTTGCAGACCGACGCGCCTCCTTATTTTGGAGGCAAGGTTTTCTGATGAACAGAGAAGAGGCACATGTCCTTCTCCCCATGTTTTCTCACTCCTTACGGAGAGAAAAGGCTCCTTTTCTAAGCATTGAAGATGAGCCACTCTAGAATCTTTCATGAGGAAAGAGGTACACGCCCCCTGGTGACATTAGTTTTTAGAAGGAGTGCAGTTTCTCTCTGGGTGGCAAAAGGACTCCGCACGTACCCGACCCATTGGGTCCATGAGTAGGACCGATGCCCATCAGTTGGGGTCCCTATCGCATCGGGTCCCGGGTCAGGACGGGTGCATTGTTTTTTTTTTTTTTTTTTCTTTACTATCATATACTCGAATTATTGACAACAAAGTTATAACGCGCTATTACATTTCAAGTCGTCTTATTTGTCGGCTAAAGATGATTACGAATTCTTATGGTATAGATCTTTAATACACCCAAACGAATAGGGCTTGAAGTATTTTATCTCCATAGTAGGATATGGGTCGGGTCCAACCGAACCCAGACCTAGACCTGAATAGTATTCAGGCCCAAGTTTTGGATTCGAACCCGACGGTCCAAATGTGGGACCCATTCGGGTAACCCGACGGGTCTTGAATCATGTTTGGGTCCATTGCCACCCCTAGTTTCTATAAAGCCTAGGCTTTATAAAAATAAAGTAAAGCCTCACCTCTAATCTTCATCTGAGCTCAAATCCTCGTCTGAAAATCACTTTAACATTGGAAACTAGGTGATGGCTATAAAATTAATTTCTATTACCAACTATGAAAATTGAAGCTTAAAAAATAGTATAGATCTTGTGGATATGTGAACACTTATTTTTAAGGCGAAATGGACTATCTAAAGAATGTGTCATGTATACTGTTTCTAAGGCTTGAAATCCTACTTTTTATTTACAACCATAATGGTCAAGGCTGAGATGATTGATTTGAAGGTTTTTAAATGCTAAAATTGCAATTTTTAGTGAGTTTTGAGGTAAGGCTCAAATTATTTTCATAGAGTTGCGGCCTATCGAAACATTCATATAAGGTTGACACATTAAAGTGTAGAATTAAGGTGCACCTATAAAATCCTTCAAAAATGGTTGTTTTGATGTTGGAAAAAATATCTAAATGATCACCACGGTGTCGATATGTATATATATGAATTAAAAAGAAGAAGAAGAAGAAGAGATTTTGAGTTCTAAAAATAGTACATCTTGTACCATACTATCTAGACCATCTCTTTTCAAAATTTTCATGCGTTTTATATATCTCATTGATTTAAACTATTTTTGGAGTTTAAAATTTTATAATTAGAGATAAAAATAGATTCTTGTACCATTCTAAGAATTTTTTATACCAAAATTAATCTCATGAGGATGCAACTTACTTTGATTGTTTAAGGTTCCAACCTTATACAAACCACCCATCAGTTTTTGCACGTATAATATGCTCCCTTTGGAGCATAATTTACTTTTGCTCCCTCATAAGAATACCTATTTGGAAGGATTTTTTTCAATCTCAAATTTTGGGAACTACTTAGAATTACTAGATGATTATTCCTAAAAAAAAAATAAAAAATTGAAATATGGTTTTCCAACATTTGGATCTCACCATCCAAAAATTAGATGGTCTCTATTCAATCCCGAGACATTATTTAGTTTAAGTACATAGAAGATACAATTAGGAAATTGTTTTTGTCGAGATTAATCTATGGGTTGAAGAGGTCCTATCCCTAAAAGTTGGGGTCCTAAAATTAATTTTCGATGGGGTTTTATCTGAGCGAATAAATAGACATCCTATTACAGGAGCATAATACTTTTCACCGTAGAAAATCTTAAAAGGAAAAGTAGTTTATGCCTAAGAGACTCATAGCTACATTTGAGTCCCTTGAGGGATAAATAATGGTTTCTCCAAAAAAGGATAAATCAATTATTTAAAAGTTTTCTTCAAAAATTTATTACTTTTAGTTTTCAAAAATTATTTTCTTTTACACATTTATGATTTCCACGTTAGATATTATACATACTGAAAACACTACGTCCAAAATCCATCATAAAAATGGATAATGACGAGGGGACGCCTATCTACATATGAGTCTTAGGACTCATAAAAACCGCATTCAAAAATCTATTTTTTTCCATAATTATAAAATTCAAAAGTCGCTTGAATTAAACATATTTACAAATATTTCAAAATCTTGAATATATATTGTCTAAATAATGCATTTTAAAGTATTTTTTATACCTAAAATTCATTTTTTTCTTCATATTCATACATCTCGGAGGTCAAGATGATCATTTGAATGATTTTTCAGCAGCAAAAAAGCCTCTTCCAGTAGCTTTTTGAATTGCACTTATTTCTGTAGTGTAAGTTTGACACCATATGTGAATTTTTCCAATCGTAAAATGAAGAGAAATAACCCGAATAAATTCATATGAGCACAAATAATGTACTGATGTGGGAGCACAATGTGTACCTATTCTCCCTCAAGAAAAACAAAAGATTTTCTGGACTTGAAATCTTGAAACCCGATTGAAATCACTTAATAGTATTTTCAAACAAAGAAACTACGATTTGAGTTCTAAAAAACTGATCTAATTGCCTTGGATATGTTAATATTTGGGGAACTAACATAAGTGTCCTTTATTCATAAAATGTCTGTAAATTTTGGAAATTTAGGCAAATGTCCATTTTTTCCAACTTATTTTTGTCAAATCCGCTTGATTGAATTTCAGCAAATTGACTGTCTGGATTCATTGTTCACAATCTAGATTATTGTGATCATATTTTCATGAAGGCCTCGATCTTAAACTTAGAAAATTGATGGTCTAGATTCATTATTGGAAGGGAACTTATTTTAACCATATCTAAAGTGCAGATTGAATCTTATTTTTCTGAGATTGATTGTTGGGATGAAAAGAATGTATGTGCCAAATTTAAGGCCATATAAATGCCATAACCATGATTTTCTAGAAATGTGGTTTCATTGTGTTGCAATGACGTGATGCCATGAAATAATCTCATGATAATCTATCATGTTACATATTAATATTGTGATAAATTTTATAAAACTTCCTTCGGTGTAGGCAAGGGTAGCTGGTTACTAAAATTTTCTTTTACATTATATATAAAGTAGTGTTTAAAAAAATGGCTCAGGAGGCTAGACCCGATACTTACGAGTTCTAAGTCATCCCAGGCCACTCGGTGTTTTTAAAAAAACAAACAAAGAAGTAAAAAAGGTGGAAAATAGAAACTAAAAAATATATATAAATATCATCTATAGAAAATTTCGTATTTCAAAAATATTTGATCTTCAATAACATCTTCTAATATGATCTTTTAAACAAAAACAATAAAAAATTTAAATAAAAAAAATTGAAAAGAAAATCATTGAAAAAAATAATAAAAAACCCAAAAATAGATATCAGATATTTGTCGTTTTGATTGAAAATATTTTGAGTAGGGTTTTTGTAGATGAGTATCTTAGGAACACTTTGGGACAAAGTTGAAGAAATTGGTGAAACTTGAGTGAGAAATCATTGTTTTTTATTTATTTCAGGTAAAAAATATGAATTCAACTAGATCTCTTCAAACAATGCCTTAGATCCAACAATATATGATAGAGATCTTTCATAGGGCCATTTGTTGATATTTTATTTGTAGATATCTTTCATATAGAGCTTTGGGACTAAAAAAATGGTGATTTTTTTCTTCTTCTTTTTTTTTTAAAAAAAATATCTCCCAATGAGAATTTTGATCAAAATATTGAATTTTTGGACTAAGATGGATCAATCTGCGTCCAAATCGATCAAAACGTTGGATGTAATATTGATTGAACAAAAGCAAAACAAAAAATACAAAAAAAAAACATATTTTATATTGTTTTATTTAAAAATAAAAAACAAATATAAAAAAAGAAACACATGCCGAGTTGCGACCCAGCCTGGGTAGCCTCGATGACCAAGATAACCCATGTGGACTCGACAAGTTTCGAAAAAATGTGTAAATATTATAATCTCTTACCTCAATCATGTTAGTCTATCATTGCAAGGACATGGACAAAAGGACAATACCAGGACGAATATAGGAAATTCCTTAATTGGTACTTTAAATTTAGACTTACAAAGGAGGTGTTTGTTCAAGAGACAAACTCATCAACCCACAGATTTTAAGAAATGGAAATGTTTCTATGTAACTCCAACCACATTTAAGTTATATGTGACTCCACTTCTTAGATTGAACGGCTATGATTGTTCATAGCACAATGTCATGTCAAACATCATTTTATTTTTCATTTTTTGTTGTACAAAACATTTTTCGGGCGAACCTAACAAAATAAAAAAACAAATATTTTTTATAAAAATAAATGACCAAAATGCCATACAATTTTGAAGGGTATTCTGCTAATTTTATCATCGAAAATATTTTTTATTATGTTTATCTTGTACGCCCCTTATCTATGTATGCTCCAAGTTTTGCTCAAATTATTTGTAGAATAAAAATAAAAATTTAAAAACTATAAGTCCCTTGATCAAGATCTGATGGTTAACAGCTAGCTCGTGACATTGTGACTCAAGTCATCTATTCAGATCTAACGGCTGAGACCATGGGTCATATATACTATATATGTGGGTGGGGTTACGTAGAAAGTTTTTTCTTTTCAGAAAATAAGGTTGACATACCAAGAGAGATGCAACCTCGATGGCAATCACCAAGACACCCATCAAACATCATTGAAGCACATGCGTTAGATTTTAGCCAACAAGGAGGCATGCTGAGGTAAAAATGTACGTAATTGAGAAGGTGCATTCTAGACCATGTTAGAAAGGAAGACTTATCAACCCAAAGATTTTAGAAAATAAAATTGATATTCTAGTAATATGCATGCGACAAAGCAATCAGCACCAAGAGAGAAGAGAAGAGGTAACTTAGAAAAAAAAAACCCCAACCTTTCTCACAAATAACTATAATGCCATTGAAAATTACTGAAAAATATGCATTAAAATCAGCAAAAAAAGAACCAAAGTAGGGCAAACATACCTGGTTGAGAATAGAACCTGGAGAGAGAAAAAGGGAGGAACATCCCTCCCTCTATAGAGCCTTCCCTTTCTGCCTTTTTCATGACTGAGAAAAAAACCCTAGACAGAGAAAGAAAGAAGCACAGGCCACCCTTTTATGGAGCCTTCCCTTTGATATATTAGGTTTCTTGAATCTTTATGCATGTAAATTGGAGAGAGAAATTTCTATTAATGATTAATGATAAGGACAATCTTGTTAAATATTAAATTCAATGATACGCGGAACTAATTTGCAAATAAAACAAATAAAAAAGTAAAAAACTAATTGAAGGTAAAAAAGACACTTGTCGTCAAAATAAAAGGGGTCATCTTCTCACTTAATATACAAAATAACCGATAAATATTTGATATCCCTTTTTACCCTTGCTTTTGTAATATTATTTTATGATGTTTTTTCAAGTTAGTACTTTATAGTGGTTTTTATTGCATAGAGGAAAAATATTTGTTGCCACATATGAGACCAAATTGTACATCATGTTAGGTAGACATGTTTGATCCCAAAACTCTGTCAATCAAAGAATAAATGGTTTGGGCTCATATTAAACGCTCCCAATCAATTCCCTCTCCTATAATGACTATTTGTGCCGCCCATTTTATGGATGACCATTTTTTCTTTGAAATTCATCACAATGTTGAATAAAGATATGATTAGAAAATTGGGAAAATATCTCCATGTCTTCTATTTATAGGTTTCATTTCACGATAGACCCAAGGTTTTAAAAGATATCTTGAAGCATAAAAATTATAGATTTTATTTCTTCTAACTCCATGAGCTAGTTTAATCCTAATTTTCTTAGACCAAACAAATCTAAAAGACATGCTTTTTTAAAAATTCATCATCCCAAACTTCTATCTTTCTCTCTCTTCCCGCACACTTTATCTCTCTATCTTTCCCATCTCTCCCCTCACTCTCTCTCCTTCCGCTCTCTCTTCACATTTCCCATCTCTCTCCCCTCACTCTCTCCTCTTGCTCTCTCTTCACGTTTCCCATCTCTCTCCCCTCACTCTCTCTCCTCCCAAATACACAGTATATATAAAGAGAAAGAGAACAACATATAAAGAGAAACAAGAGAGCGCAGAGAGTTTCAATATAAAATTAGAGAAAAATTCATGTCCGACTTGAAGAATTTGATCCCCTGTCATTTAATCTTTCAAGCCATTCAGGTTCGAGACCAAGAGTTCAATCAGGGGTATTTTTGAGCTTCAGATACCCTCCTTTCAAATTCAAGATGATGATAATCCAGGCAAAGACCACAGGACCCATGATGATGAATTTGTTATCTTCAGAGGTAGAAAAGTAGCTAAGAATGAGGTTTTGGGTTTGATTGAACTCTTGATGAATGGGCTTACTTGATGGTGTTGTGGCTAACGGAGATGTCAAATTGGAAAAAGTAATAATAATATATATTCTCACAAAAGCATCGGCTTTGAGCTTTTCGGTCATGATAGGAAGCAAATCTTCATACTCCATTGCCGGTTTTGGCTCATTTTTGTCGAGAGAGAAAGGATTGGGTTGGATTTCATGGAAGTGAAAGGTTACTGGGAGAAGAGATAGAGGCGTTTGGAGAAACACGGAAGTAAGAGAGTGACAAACACAAGAAGAGAGAAAGAGAGAGAAGTTTGGGGTATATAAGTGCAGAGAGAGAAATGATTGAGTTTAGAAAGAGCATGTCTTTCTCACATTTGTTAGGTTAAAAGGTAGGTTTCAAGTGGTCAGGGGGTTAGAAGATATCTTTTAAAACCTAGGGTTTATCAAGAAATGAAACCTAAAAATAGGAGATATGGGGATATGTTCCCTAGAAAATTTTCATGCCAAAAATAAAATACAGTGTTTAGATCGTACAACCAAATATATAACTTTGGTCTAATGTTATCAAAATTAGACTAGGAATGGAACCAATTAGCATTTGGTCTAGTCAAAACCTGTTTCAAAATTTGTTCAACCACTGGTGAACCAATTGGACCTGAATTTCAAAAACTAGAAAAAAGAAAAATAATTTAAGGATACAAAATATATATAAAAAATTTCTGCTTACTTTGTTAACTGATCTTGCGGGCAACAACCAACCAATTTATCTAGCCAAAACAGGTCAAACATTGGTTTTAACTAGTATTTAGTTTTTGCTTAGACCGTACCACCAATGCATTGGTTGACGATTTAACTGGTCAGACCAGGCAATTCGGTCAAGTATAGATAATTGGGCTTGGGATTTAAGTGAACTATTGAAATTTTTAAATGATAAATATGAGCTTTCTAGTTCATTTTGATTTCCATCTTAGTATCAACAAGCTAACCTACAAGCAAAACAACATGATGCATTATTGCTTAGTTTGTGAAGCCCTAACTTTTCATGTGTGATCCTTTCCTTTAGGTATTGAAATACTATACCTTTTTAGATCTAACCCTGATATGAATATGAAAATGAGATTATTATCCCAAATAGATTGAGATTTTTGGCTGCGTGGAGATTCCTTGTAGTATAATCCTACCATAGCTGCAATTATGGGGCATGTATAGAAAGAAAGAAATAATAGATTGTTTGATGGTAAGATTTAGGTTGTATACATACTGAAATCAGACTTGGATAAATCTATAAATTTTTGGTTAAAAATTAGAAAGGAATTCAAAGTTGTTGATAGAGTAGCTCACAACCCAAGGACAAGAGCTAAAGGTTGTGTTCAGAGGCATCAAATATATCATATCTCATTTTAGAAAAGTCATGATGGAAGGGAATTCTACAAATGTCATCAATTGGTGCTCGAATATTTAGTGAAGCCATGGAGATTGTCTTCAATTTTGAATGAAATCAAAAGTGGCTTAAGAGATGGAGAGGTTTGTTTTGTGGTAGAGGAAGAATTTTCTATATTCAACTTGTGGAATTTTTTTTTTATAATATTTCATTAGTATGCAATTTTGAGTTAATAAAAAATAGTTAACCAAAAAGAAGTTTATCTTCATTTTGTTTTCTTTTAAAGTCCATAAGAGGGATGAGTAGATTATATGTCCAAATTTTGGGGTTCAAATCAATATTCTTAGCTAGGTCTTTTGTAAACCATTGCTACTCATAGTATTATCTCATATTCTTCCATGATAACGACGAAATCCAAACAAAATATTTGACCCTACAACAAAAGCATTCAACCTTGTGGTTCTTAGATTTTTCACTCTCCACATTACGAACCTATCTACTTTTTGGAGGTTTTGCACACGTAGTTTATTTTGGACCTTCCTTGGATGGTCTTATATTCTTCTTCTAACCCCGCCCCCCCCCCCCCCCCTCTCCCTTTTTTAATATAGTAATTTTGCAAGCGACTAAACTTCCCTAACCCATTGTTTCTTGGGTCTGAGAAATTTGGGGCTTAGGGGAATTGATTTTTTAGGTATAGACTTTGTTGGGGCTTCGAGGCACTTTGGATTTCGTGGGACCCGTCAGTCATACAATCTTTTCAGTCTATTTTTTTTCGGACCAAATTCTCTAGCTCTTAAATAAAGCTTTATTAATGACATGACAAATGTTTTGCATAATTTTAATTTCCTTCTCTATGTTGGGGGATTTCAATCTCATACGATGGTCAGATGAGTCTTCTTCGCAGGGTCCAATTACCTCTGCTATGAGACTTTCAATATGTTTATTGAGACTCATTCTTGTTAGACCTATTTATTTCGAGGTAATGTTTTTACCTGGTCCAATAATAATACCAATAATCTATCAATGTCTAAACATGACATGTTTTTCCCTTTGCTTCTATTAGACCTTTACCTCGACTATCTTTTGACCAACCCCTATTATGCTTAGTTCAAGCAATATAAGTAGGGGACCTAGACCTTTTAAGTTGGAGATTGGGTGGTTAGAGGAACGAGAAGCCATTGATATTATTATAGGTGTTTGGGAGAATACAATGGTTCTCTTGATTTTCAATTGTATAAAAAGTTGCTTAATATTAAATATAAACTCATCTCATAGAAGAAATAAAATAGATATCATGTGAAGGGCAAGATTGACGAAGCCCTTCTTGATATTGACGTGCTTGACAATAACATCCAAACTTCTTGAGTATTAACTGAGGAACTGGTGGGGGAAAGGAATGTAAAATTAAAGGTCCTTCACGATATTATTAGATTAGAAGAAGTGTATTAGAAGCAGATATCTAGATCTAAGTGGCTCAAAGAAGGTGATCTTAATATCAAATTATTCTATACAATCGACAGTGCTCACAGAAGGCAAAATGATATACCGGGTATGGTTATTCATGGTATGGAGCCTGATGATAGCACTGGTATGGAAAATGTTATTATTAGTCACTTTAAGATTGCCTTTACATCTGAAGTGAGATTCACTCCTCAGATGAATCGAGTTTCCTTCAAAGTGATACCACCAGATCTCAAAAATCAACTTGAAGTTGATGTCATTATAGAGGAACTTAAGAAGGTTGTTTTTTCATTTCTGGGAGATATGGCATCAGGCTCAGTTTGATTGCCCTTGTTCTTTTTTCAAAATATTGGGATATGATTAGTGGTGAGCTTTTGGAGATGGTCAAATGTTTCTTGGTAAGAGGATAAATCTTTAAAGGTGTTAACTCCAATATTATTACTTTGATTCCTAAGAAGTCACTCATTGCTAGTTTGGGTGATATCAGGCCTATTAACTTGCTTACTAGTATCTACAACATTATGGCAAAGGTTCTTTCTGAGAGATTAAAAGTAGTGCTGCATTCGATTATCTCAAATCCCCAATCTGCTTTTATCCAAGATAGACTGATCTTAGATAGTGTTTTGGTAGCACAGGAATGTATTCATTCAAGAGTTATGAGTAGATTGTCGAGGGTGGTTATCAAATTAAATAGGAAAAAAACATACATCATAATAGAATGGGGTGTTCTTTTGAAGATCATGAAAAAATATGAGTTTTGAAGAAAAGTAGATTTTTGGTTGTCTGTCCTTAGCTCATTTCTCCATCCTCTATAAAGGTAGCCCATATGGATGCTTTAGTGCATCCAGAGGATTATGCTAAGGAGACCGTTCATTACCTTTCCTATTTACTATTTATGTGGTAGCCTTCTGATTCGTGATGTGGAGAGTAGGGGCAATTTCTCAGGTTTTAGGGTGACAAATCAAGGGCTATGTATATCTCATTTACAATATGCAGATGACACATTGATCTTCTGTAAAGCTGAGCTTTCTCTAGTAAATAACATTGCTAGATTTTTGTAATGTTGTGAAGTGGCGATGGGTCTCAATGTTAATTTCAAAAAGACTTCTGTGATGGGATCAACTGTGAGGAAGAGTTGGTTATGGAGCTTGCAGAATCGATATGGTGTAGATTTACTCATTTCCAATAACCTATCTAGGATTGCCAATCTCTTATGATAGGCTATTAATGTCGGTATGAGATAAACTTTTATAAAGGATTCAATTCAAATTGGATCTCTAGAAGCACAAATACTTATCTTTGAGAGGAATGATCACTTTGCTCAGGTCCTGTTTGGCGAATTTACCCATTTCCCAGATAGCTATCATTCATATGCCCTCTTCAATTGCTAAAAAAAATTGAAGACATGATGAGAAACTTTTTGTGGGGTTCTACTAATAAAACGAGGAAATATCACCTCCTTGGATGGGATAGCGTGTGTACTCCAAAGAGCGAAGGAGGATTGGGAATTAGGAGAATCAAAATGGTCAACCAAACACTATTTTGCAAATGATAGTGGCGTAATTTCCATTTTAAGGATCATTCATGGTATCAAGTTCTTTCTGCCAAGCATGGTACTGATAGACATGGTATGTGGATTGGATATCGACGAGGAACTGTCAATAATTCAATTTTTTTTTAGATCCATTTATCTATGCAAATATTTGATCCATCAGAATGTGCGATAGAATGTTAGGTGTGACGGCCAAATTTCTTTTTGGCACCATTTGATCCTCACAAGTGGCTTGGTGAATGCTCCTTAAAACTAGCATTCCCAAATATTTTCACCAAGATGGAGAATCCAAAAGCCACGTTAGCTGAAATGTTTGTTAAGGGAAATCAGGTGGTGTGGAATATGAACTTCCCTTATAATAGGATAACTAATGGATTATATCTTTAGTTCTATGTTGGAGGCTTTGAATTGAGCATATATCCCACAAAGGGTGGAAGATGAGATTGTTTGGGAGATTGAGTGTGATGGCATTTTCTCAATTAAGTCAATTTACTAATTGTTTTTCCATGATCGATGACAGTTGGCATTGCCTCAAGTTGTACAAATTTAGAAATGACTGATTCTACATGAAGTTCAAGCGTTTGTGTGGCTGGTTGTTCAAGATAATATTCTTACTGTTGAAAAAGATTAAGGGGGGGGAGGGGGATTTTGCTAAACATCTGCCTTATGTGTAAGGAAGATGGTGAAATAAAGGCCCACTTGTTTCTACATTGTCCTTTTGCAGTTAGAATTTAGTTTTGGTTTTGCTCGCACGTGGTGGTAAGGATGGCATTGCCTCAAAATGTTTTTTGGATTATTACCAACCTTGCTCTTCCGCACTTGCCTCAAATTGAGAAAGTGATATGGCAAATCGTTAGAGGAGTGGTGATATGGGAAGTTTGGGCAAAAAGGAATAGGAGAACTTTTTATGGTCATGGTCTATCTTTCGTAGGGTAATTAATATATTCCCTTTAGTGTTGGTTGTCAATTGCCAAAGTAGGGTGGGGTATTTCGGAAGTCGATGTGAGAATTAATATCTCCACAATTTGTTCCAGATGGGTATTATCTAGGGCAAGCATACATGTCTTTGGATTTCCCTTTTGAAGTTAGTCTACAAACTAAATTTTTATGGTAGTTCTTTAGGAAACCCTAGTATGACTGGATTTGAAAAGGTGGTAAGAAATTAGGGTGGGGATGTTATGTTTTCTTATGCTGGACCGTTCGGTGAGACTAGTACCAATCATACTGAAATTCTTGCTCTTCTTTATGTTTTGAAGCTCTTTACCATTAGGGATTTGGGTTCTTGTTGTGTGGTTGAAGGAGACTCTTTGATCATCATTAAGTGGTGTAACAGAGAGCAATAGGTACCTTGGGAACTTAGGCCTATTTTGTTGCAGGTTTTGATGTGGTTGGTCCTTTTACTATTTCTTTTTTTCATATCTATAGGAAGGTCAATGAGTTGGTTGATTCCCTTGCTAGGGGTGGAGTTTCCTTATGCTCACCTCTTATGTCTAATGATGTAATCTCATTCGTGTAGTTTATCAATAAAAGCAGTTAATATTTGTCAAAAAAAAAGAAAACTAAACTGGAGACCAACCTGCACTAGCCAAGATAATATCAAACTGAGTGTTAGTCTAATATCGGTGTTTGATTTGTCCAATCGGTTGGACCACTCTTTTTTATTAGTTTGGGTGGATCATCATCTTGCACAAATTGTTTTATCACTCTTTTTGGTAATTTTCTTTGATTGTTTATATCTTAACTTTTAATAATAATTTAACAGGTTTTAATAAGGAAAATATTATTTATGGCCTAGATCTATTGCACCACAAAATCCCACACGAAAAGGTTGTTTTGACATCAGAAACCCCCAAATTGATCATCTCGACCATGATAATTATGGATCTAAAGAGAAATAGACTTCAAAACTCTTGAGATAGTGGATGACATATCACATTATCTGAAACAATAATTTTCAAGTGTTTCGAGATCCCTTGATTTGCACTATTTTTTGGGCTTCATATTTCATAACCAAAAATAGACTTTTAATAATTTATTTTTAAAATTCATCAAGCTTGTCTAATTATAAGTCGAGTTGGTTTGGACTGACTTGAATTTTATGTGAACCAACATCCAATCTGGTTCTATTAGATATGCTCTATATTAGATGGACATCCAAAGCAATGGATGGAGGGTACAATAAGAACCAAACAACCAACAACATTTTCCATATCAAATATGTGCCATTGTGTAATAATA
>NW_006499436.1:4452768-4472283 GCF_000471905.2 Amborella trichopoda
ATATGAATAATGTTTTTGCCCATAAGCTCCACGCCGTCCGATTATTTTGGATGGTGGGGATTAAAAGACCGCAACAGACATAGCATATCCATGACGGTATTTTTCACATAAAACACACGAGAAACTGCCATGACTCCCGTAGATCTGTGGCGGTTTTTAAGGTAAAACAATGGCTGGGAGAAACACTATTTAGTTTCTCTTATTGGTGTGGTTTCTATAAGGTTGCAACCTTACACAATCAAATTAAGGCGCACTTTCAAATTTTATTATACCATGTACTTTTAATGTAAAAAATTCTTAGCATTATCTTAAAATCTGTTTTCATATCTAATTAGAAATTTTAAAACTCTAAAAATGGTTAAAATCAAGTAGATCTATAAACATATGAAAATCTTGAAAGTGGACGATCTAGATAATGTGTTGCAAGATGCACTATTTTTTAGACTCAAAATTTTATTTTTTTTCATATTCATATATCCATATTTAGCAATCCGGGGACTATTAATAATTCGGCTCAACATAAAATCGGAAAAGTCGGATGAAAAAATCGAGAAAAAAATATGGATTGACAAAAAAATTTCATGTAAAGATATCGCAAATATACTGGACTAGGTTCAACAAATCGGAGTCAAAATATCGATTACGTTTAAAAATATTAGAACTTTTGAAATACACCTATTTAGTTACAATTTCATTTATGTCTTATTTTATCATATTTTTTAGTTACAATTTCATTTATTATTAATTGATTTATACTATGATAAAATTTTAAGATTGTTAAATTTTTTGAATTATGAGTATCCTTTGTTTAAAAAATAATTAAAGCCAAATTGTAATAAGAGATTAAAAATTTTTGAGAAGACATGAGGTGGCGTGCTTACTTTTTCCCACATTTTGTACATGTATGTGTGTGTGCATGTATGTGTGTGTGTGAGATAATTAGGAATTAGTTGGAGTTAGAGATAGAGACAGATTTATTGAATATATATAGAGATAGGAATTGAGAATTAAATGTAAGAAGAGAGCCAAGAAATTCTAAACTTACTATTATGAATTGAATTCGGAAGAATCGAAACACATCGATGTACTTGACTTTAACCATTTTTGGAGGTTAAATTTTATAATTAGATATGAAAATAGATTTTCAGATAATCCTAAAAAAAAATTTCCACCAAAAATACATGTTATGATGAAATTTGGAGGTGCACCTTGATTGGATTGTTTAAGGTTGCCACTTTTGTAATTTCTTTAATAAGCTCACAAAATAGCAAGTTTTGAGAGATACAAGTTTTTGCGTAATAGGACTAAAAACCAGCTTGTTTCTCTCTTCTCTATACAAAATTACCTGATGAAATTGGAGCTCCAACTTGATAAGGTAATTCGATCGTAGGGTCTCCTTCTATATAAAATTACCTCATGAAGTAGGAACTCCAACTTTATGAGGTAATTCGATAGTAAGGTCTCTCTCTCGTGTACATATCTTCGAAGTTCTGCAATCAGATCACTCTCTCTCTCTCATCTTTCATGGAGCTCTCTCTCTTTTCATTGATACCCTGCAACTCTCACTATAGATCTCTCTCTTATTACCTAAGCTTACAACACTTATCAGAGCTCTCTCTTAGCCATCCGTTTCTCACTAATAAATGCTCTACAACTCACGATCCCACTCTCTTCCATCTCCCTCTCTAATAAAATCTCTCCATCTCTCTTCCTCTTAAAAAAAATGGCCTATCTTTTGTGACCTCATTTCTATTGTAATATGCTCAAAAATCACAATGTTTCGATCCTGCTAATAAGGTGAACTTTTCTCTTTTTAGTTATGGGATTGTATACAGCCATTTACCTTTGATACAAGGTAGTTATAATTACTTACAACCATCCGATGTGAAATTTGACAGCTTGAATGTATCACAAAGTTCGAAAAAATATTTTTTTAAGTTTGAGCTTGGTCAATGAAATAATTGCAATCACCCAATTTTACATCAAATGGCTAAGATTAATGTGACTATCTTGTACCAGAGGTAAATGGTCTCATTCTATACTTTCCCATTAGTTATTTCTACAACTTTCGTATTGAATTAGAGCTTCTTTTTTTTTTGTTAGATTTTTCTCTAGAATTCTTGGTGAGGAAGTATGTGTTTAGGTTCTATAAATTGGGATATTTTCCTTATTCTTGTCATTCTTGAAGCAAAAGGTGGGAGTTTTCGGTGTATATTGCAGTGTGTTAATGTTCTTGCTTGTTTGTTTAAGTAAAGACCATTTGGTGTTGAAACTGATGATTTTAAAGAAGAGCATTGAGTTTTAAGTCCAAGATTATATTGTTTTTACTAATAATGTTTTGCTAGGAATGAACTTGATCTTGTAAAAAATTATGTTTTTTTTTTTTGTTCGTCCACTTGGTTTTGTTTTTCTAAAGAGAGAAATTTTGGCTTTGTTCATCTAAAATGTGCACAATCATGACTTTGATATAATCTAATAAATAACGATTGATCGCATAATAAAAATACACCTTAGTAAGGAGCTTGTTATATAAGTCCAAGGCACTCATAAGTGACTAGGTTAATTTACATCCATTCCAATATTCCAGCTGGAATACCTTCTAGCTAGTAAAATGGCTGACATTTATAGAATGCTTGAGAAGAAAAATAAAGAAAGAAAATATAAGCAAATTCAAGCATGTATACATGGTTACAAATGAGACCATTTACCGTTGTTTTATGGAGGTCACAATCACTCCAAGCCATTAGATGTTAAATTGGATGGCTTGAAGTGTGTCACAAAATTCAATAACTTGTTTTGAACTTTGAGTGTTGTCAATGATACACTTACAACCATCAAATTTAAAATATGATGGACAAGAGTGATTATGATTTCCTTGTACTAAAAGTAAATGACCTATTTGTATAGTTTTCATAATAGAATATGTATTTTCTCCTTCGCTCTTGTGGTCCTTGGTTGGCCAACCCCCCCCCCCCCCGAGTTGACCCCAAGCATGTGTGTGTATGTATGCAGATAAGGCAAGTAATGGGGCGGTGCGAATGGCAAACCAACAAATTTTATTAATCAAGACAAACAAGTACGAGGACAAAGAATTAACTCAAAAAGAAGGAAAATGGTCCAAGCCATAGCCCTCCTAGATCTTAGCTTTTGATGCCATAGAAAGCCTTCCGACACTTATCGGTCGACAGGGTGCGAGTGTGCCTAGTCACGGAAATATATCCCAAAAGGGTGAGCCTTGCGAGCCAAATAACCCAAGGTGAGCCTTGTGAGCCAAACACCTCTAATTCTCCCCAGGTGAACCTTTTGAGCAAACACTATTGGGGAAGGGGAGCTGGACCTACACTTTCACTACCCACAAGCATGAAGCGTGATTTGAATCTCACTCCCTTGCACTTTTGAAGCACTTAATTTAGTGAAAGAAAGACCTATGTGATCTTTTGCTGGGGAATACATTTTTTCTTTTTTTTAATGTTAATAAACACCCCTTTTATATTTTGGCAAAAGGATCACTTACAGATGGTCTTATTACAATCAATAAATATTTCAAAATAAAGATGCATAACAATAAAATAAAACTCAACCACTTAATGCCATTTTTACAACTTAATACTATGCTTGATAATAAAAAATAAAAAAGCAAGAAAGTAAAAGAGAATATGCCGGAGACCTCAACCAGGCTTATTACACTCCAAACCTAGTCACCACATCCAATGGCGCGGGATCAGTGGTTTAGCTTCAATCTCGAACCAGGAAAGCTAATTTCGGCCAAACTAGGTAACCACCCTTAATCTCTACAAAACCCGAACTCCAAAATAATTAGGCTCAAACCCTAATTTTCTCAACCCTTAGATTATATTAGGTCATGAGAGAGGGGGAGAGTCTCTAGGGTTGGCACATGTCAAAGAGAGAAAGTTAGAGAGGAGAGAGAGGGGCATGACCCCCAGGTAGGAAAGAGAGAGAGAGAGAGAGAGAGTTATGGAAGAGAGAGAGGTGTATCTTGATGAGTGGAAGAGCACCCCTATTTATAATGAAATTTAGGTTTAGGGTTTCCCATAGTTTGTCTTTTTTTTGAGATTAAATATGGACCGTTGATTACGGTGACTTGTGGGGTAAGAGATCTGAGCCATCCATTCCATAGAAGGGCCATCAACATTATAGAATGTGCATGAACTATTATTCCCCTTTCCTTAAACTATTTTCCCATCAATATATTTAAATAAATTAAATCTATTAAAATACTATGCATTCCATAAAAATGTATAATTCATCTCATATATTCCATAAGAATATATCAAATAATATCAATTTAATATATACCTTCAATAATCAAGATAAGATATGGTCAATATTTCCTAATAAATATTTGACCACATGCTACAAGATAGAGTTACCATATTTATTTAACTTGAACACAAAGCAACAAGAGAAGGTATCCAAGGATGGGGCATGCCACCCATGTAAAGCATGGGGGGCCCCACCTAATACCCACATGGTGGGCTCATGTACACTATGGGCCCCCATGTATGTTTTATAAATATTTTAAAATTAAACAAAATGAATTTTAAAGCACTATAACTTTGTAAATTAATAACTTCATTTTTTATAAGTCCAAAAATAATAATAATAATATATCAAATGACTTATAAAAATTCCAATAATAAATCTAAGATACTTTCTATAATAAAATGAACACAATTAAATTAATATGATGGGAAGTGGATTCATATGGTTCAGGAATTCTATCAACGATCACGGGGTACTCCACCTTCAACTGTGGACTACATACCACACTTGCTTTATCAAACCGACCCAGTGTTTCCCATGACCCATAGTCCAAGCAGGGGCTCATCAACAAGTCACCAAAGTCTACCCGATCAGCCAAGGGGTCGCAATCCCAATCTGTGGATTACATGTCCTCCCCTAGAGACGAGTCAATGTCACTACGACCTGATGCGCCCACAGCTCTATGGTGCACCCCTCTCGTACATGCATACGCTTCACCCAAAGGTGGATAACGGGCTTTCCTGAACGATCCATCGATATGCATGCCGTGTGATGGAACATGGATGAGGATTTGACCCCCGTGTCTGTAGGCCTACCATCACATACAAGGGTCACACAGTCCCTCGGCTCACTCATCCAGAGATAAACTCCGACCTCATCAAGGGCTAACCCAAAACCCTTCTCGGTTTGTTCTTTATGCCCAGGTACCTTAGGTTTCCAACCAACTGGCCTAATTCAATAAGCACAGTTTGGTATCAGCAAACAACGTTTGCTTAGTATGGTCCTCGAAGGACCACACTCCCACTCAGTTTATGTTCCACTATAACAAATGTTTTTTATTACACACTCACAAAGCCTTTAAAGGCCATATAAACTCAACATTTAGGGGTTACGCTTACATAGGTTGTGATGTGGGTTCCTAAATATCCTTCAGATTTTGTTTTCAGTAGACCTAGGTCTAGGTTTGGTTAGGTAGAAGTAGGTATAAGTTGAAATGGGCTTGGCTATTGGATCTAGATGGGCTTGGATAGTGAGGCTAGGTGGGCTTTGATAGTGGGCTTACGTGGACTTGGCTTGGTAGGCTCAAGTGAGCTTTGGTTAAGGGTTAGTTAAGGTATGGAGCTTTGATCAAGGTTAAGGTTGAAAGTGCTTTAGCTTGGGTTAGGGTTGGAAGGTTGGTTTAGCTTGGGTTTGGAATGTTTGGTTTGGATTTGGAAGGGTGTTTTGGCTAAGCTTGGGAAGCCTTGGTTAAGTGTAGAGACTTAATCACGTAGGTTTGGCTCTAGTTAGGATGACTAAAGTAGGGGGATTGGCTGAAAAGAAAAAAATTCGAGTAAAAAGAAAAAGAACCAAAAAAGATATGAACAAAGTCCAAAAATGACACAGGTCTCTTAAAAATGGCCTCTTCCCAACCACATGGTGTGGGTCTTGTTTTCGAGCTTTTCCGCACTGGAATGGTTGAAATATTGCATGAAAAACGACGATCACTCTACCATGATCATTTTGATACAAATTTTGGATGAAATCGTGAAAATTAGCAATGTCTTCATCGATTTTGTGTTTTGGGGTTTTCATGTAACTTTTCATACTTTACTAGGTGTATTTAGTACACGAAAGCCGTGATTGCTACCATTGCTTTTATTATTCACACCCCTGGGACAGGGGGTGCATAAAAAATGCGTGCAAACAGTCCCTATATGAGTCTCGACGCGAGTTACTTGGTATCTCTACAAATCCTGGGTATGTTTGTCTGTTCTCTCAAGGATCAGAGTGTTGTATGTTACTTTCTATCTTCTTTGTAACTTGCATAGTCTAGTCTATGCCACGGCCAGGATTAATTTTTCCAAGCGTTTTGCTCGGGAAGACCTAAGTTTCAAGAAGTGGAATTGTGAGGGTAAAGTGATATTTTCCCAACTATCTACAAGTTAAATCTTTAGTTCAAGGGCTACCATGTATGTGTTCATGTCAAAGTATTAAGTATATACACCCATTGGCATCTTAAAAAATCACTTGAGTTGTGTATTTCAAACATCGAATGAGGTACTGCCGTGTAACTATGAAAACCATATTGATACTGATGTCAAAATGTGTTTAGGTTAAATTTATTCATAAACAACCCAAAATCTTGAGACATGCACACACACAAACAATATTTTGCTATAATTTTCAATACATGAGTGGACATTATTAGTCACACATATCATTTTTAGAGTGTTAGTACTTTTAAATATATAGGTTTTCAGTAAGAATACAGTTCCATAACTGTTTGTCATAGTTATGACCTTCGTCCTTTTGACCCCATATTCTCCAAACCCAATCAAATCAGTTGGTTTCTTTTGCGCAAATCTTGTATCAGTTATGTTGACAATGATCAACTCGATTCAAGGGATATAGCACTGATATCTACACACTATTGGCTCAAACGAATATCCACTGCGGTTATAGACTGTTAGGCTGAAATTGAGTCCAATTAGTCTTTGATTTCTCTGAAATTCAAAATTTTCTCTTCTTAGGCATGTCCCATGGTCATGACGACTAATTGGAGCCGACTGAAAAAGAATGTGGCATTATCTCATATGACACAAGGCCTTCTATTATGAAATTCATTGTGGTTGCTATTTATCCTATGGCTAAGTTATTTTAGTTCTTTTGAGCTCTCAATGACACTAAAACCAGTCAAATAAACCTATTGTCATTTTTGTGTTTTGTTGGTAATGATTTGAAGTTTTCTATTGAAACTTAGATTTTGTATCAGTGCCTTTTTGGTTTTTCCAAATTGAGAAATTAGATTCAGATCATTCTCGTATTATCTAATTAATGCTCTTTATTTATAATAAACTTTGAAATCTTTAGATCAAAATTTTAGTATGTTTTGTTTATGAAGAGATTGAGTTGAAAATCAACTTAACACTTTAAAGAAAAAAAATGAACTCTTTTACTTTGTTAACTAGTAGCTTAGTCATGATTATTTTAAACAATATCAAAGTAGTTCTTTTAATTCATTGAAAGATAGATCAAATTAGCAATTTTGATCTTTTTGGATTATAGAAGTGGATGCTATTTTGATATATTGGATTATGGAAGTGGATGCAATTCTAAGTATTAACAGGATACTAAATATTATAATGTTTTCAGTCAACTTATTAAGGGTGTGTTTGACAAAAATAGACTTTTGAATATTCACATTTTTTTAAATGTGAATAAAGGCACTATCCGCTTTTCATGTCTGAATCATATTTTATCTTGATATGTATTTTTTCTCGGCATGTTTGGCTCTCCCCCAGCATTTTAGAATTTTAATATTTGATTGTTTGGAAGAGTGCAAAGCAAGCCATGATCTTTCGCGAGATAAAACATCAATGGTAGAGAATGCAAAAGGAAGCCAGGCCCCAAGTAAAAATCAAATTCCCATATACACGTATTCTATCAGTAAACAAATCCTTCTCTCTATAAACCCCATGGGAGAAAGTGGCACACCCTCCATTACTTTCTTCCTTCATTATGCAAAAACCCAAAAAGGCATACAACTCCTATTTGCTCCTTTTTGTCTACAAATAATAATGGAAAATATGGTAATGATTGTTGGATTTATGTGGCTTTTTAAAGGCTTTATGAGTGCTTGTAAAATAAAATGATATAGTGGAACATAAACTCAGTGGGAGTGTAGTCCCTCGTGGACTATACTAAGCAAATGATATTTGCTGATACCGGACTGTGCTTGACGATCTAAACCAGTCGGTTGGAAAAAACTCATGTTACCTGGGCATAAATAACAAACCGAAAATGGTTTTAATGGATTAGCCCTTGATGAGGACAAAGAATATGCTCGGATGAGTGAGCCGAGAGACTATGTAACCCTTGTGTGTGATGGTGGCCTACAGAAATGGGGGCCAAAGCTTCATCCATATGCCATTACACGGCATGCATATCAATATATCTTTCAGAAAAGCCAGAAATACACCTTTTAGGGTGAAGCGTATGCATGTGCGAGAGATACCCCCTATGCCCTATAGGAGATGTGGTCGCATCAGGTCTAGGTAACCTTGACTCGTCTCTAGGGGAGGACCTGAAATCCAAAACCTGGAATTGCGACCCCTAGCTCATCGGCCGGACATTTGTGACCCGCTAATGAGCCTCTGCTTGGACTGTAGGTCATGGGAAACATTGGGTCGGTATAATAAAACAAGTGTGGTCTGTAGTCCACAGTTGAATGTGGAGAATCCCATGATTATTGATTTCTAAACCATATGGATTTTTTTCGCATCAAATTAATTTAATTGTATTTGTTTTATGATGAAAATTATTTTAGGATTATTATTTGAATTTTTATGGACCCCTGGATATTTTATTGATAATTTTTAGATTTATAAAAATAAAGATATTGATTTTACAATGGTTTAAATATTCAAATAATATTCTAAAATCTTTTTATTAATTTTAAATATATAAAAATATTATAGGGGCCCATTGTGCATATGGGCCTACCATATTTCTAGAAGATGGGGCCCACCAGTGCCTCCCTTGGGTGGCATGCCCTACCCTTATTATCTTTCCTATTTTTTGGTGATATGGCATGTGACCATATGGTTAGAAGATATTGACTAAATATTGATTTGATATATCTTTGAAAGATTTTGTAGAAAGATTGAGTAAACTTGTGCTATTTTATGGTATGCACAATATTTTGATTAGATTTAATTTATTTAATTTGTATTGATAGGAAAATTGTTTAGGAAAGGGGGATAATGGTTTATGCACATTCTATAATATTAATGGCTCATCTATGGAATGGATGGCTCAAATCTCTCACCCTACGAGTCACCTAAGATCAATGGTTCATATTCAATCTCACAAGAGAAAGCAAGCCAAGGAAAACCCTAAGAAACCCTAATCTTATTCAAAACCTATAAAAATGGATTGTCTCTACCAAAAAATCTCTACACTTTATCTCTTGTACCTAATTCTCATATTTCTCTCTTATATCCCACAAAGGGGCATGCCTCACTTAGAATTTTTTTCTCTCTTAAGAAAATATTCTCTCTCTTATCTCTCAACTATGGATTTATGGCTAGGGGTTTTAGGGTTTAACTAAAAGATAATCCATATCTCTCAAACTAAGTTGGTAAGAAAATTCACTTAGGGTTTGAGTTTGATATCAAGGGGATTCATCTTTTATTGGTATGGCTTGGCCTAAACTTGCTTTCCTGGTTGAGATTGAAAGTTGATCATTGATCTCGCGCCATCGGATGGTGGTGACTAGGTGTGGGGTGTAATAAGCCCGGTTGAGGTAACATCCAGAACTTTTTATTTTGTTTCTTACAATCTTATCTTTTATTTTCAAGCATAGTGCATAGTTGTTTCAATAACATTAAGTTGTTAAGTTCTTAGATTTATTGTTATGTTTATTTTACCCAAAAAAATGATAATATTATTCATTCAAACAAATGGTCCCTTGGCACATTACAAGGGAGGCAACCTTAGAGAAAAATCCAATAAAAAGCTGAGGAAGCAAGCTTTTCCACGGGCAATAAGCGACAACAAGGTCAACATTAGAATGAAAACAGCAAGAAAAAGTTGGGGTAAACTTTGAGAGAGAGATTCATTAACAAAAGAATGAAAGGGGAGTATTTCCTAGAAAAGGGGCCCTCAAGCTCCTCTCACCCTACCCTGCCTCATCCTTAAAACCAGAATAATAACATGCTCTCTCTCTATTAATGAGTCCATTATAGAGAGAGAGGAAAGAGACACCACACATAGAGAAAGAAAGACCGCGATGCACTCAGAGAGAGAGAGAGAGTTTTATTAACTAAAAGGCAAATTCCAAAGCTAGAGAGAGAGATGGAGAAGTATATATGCCACTAAATCGCCAATATAGAGTTCGATGGCGGTTTTTGAATAAAGGGAATTCCAAAGCTAGCAAGGGGTCTCTTAAGATATGAGAGATAGACATGTAATAGAGGTTGGGTATCGATGAGACCGTTTCAGGTCCGCTGATAAAAATGGTATGCTAATAAAAATGGAATCAATTAAAATGGTTGGGTATCGACGAGTTCGTTCCAGATCCGCTAATAAAATGATATGCTAATAAAAATGGTATCAATTATAAGATATGCTAATGAAAACGGAATGATCAGCTAATAAAAAATAAAATGATATGCGAATAAAAATGGTATCAATTAAAATGATATGCTAATGAAAACGGAACGATCCGCTAATAAAATGATATGCTAATAAAAATGGTATCAATTAAAATGATATGCTACTGAAAACAACATTAATTAATTGCCAACTTAAGTTGGATGCATTTGTCAAGTTATACCCATGCTACCAACTGGTTGAACAACCATGGGGTGGCTAAGTGTTTTATAAGCTTAATTTCTTTTGCAAAGATCCGAGTGGGACTGTACTTCCTATCCACCTCTCTCGCTTCCCTCTTGGCATTTCTCTTTTTGAAAGTTAAAAAAATATAACTTGGTCACTTTGAAATGGTTTCTCTCTCTCCCTCTCTCCAGTTGGCATCCATCTCTCTCTCTAGCATCCATCACTCTCTTTTTTTAGCAACCATCACTCTCTCTCTCCTTGTATCTATCTCTCTATAAAAATTATAGGGGGTTTTATTTTTATTTTTAAGTATATGATATAGAAGTATTTTTTAATAATTTTTAATCACGTTTATTATAATATTATAACTCATAATTATATATTGACAACCAAATTTTATATTTTATTTATTAATTTATTTATATTATAAATTATGTAATATATTATTTTTTTTTACAATTATAAATAGTAAATAAGAATTTTTATATTATATGATATTATAAAATATTTTAGAGTTATTCTTATTTGCATTGTAAAATAATTATAAAATATAAACCAACAATTTCAATTTCAGTATATGATATTATAGTTAGTTATGTTGTGATAACTTTGGATGAGTAAAATGAATTAATAAATGTTTGATACAATTTTATAATTAACAACTATACAAATATCTAGACAATAAAATACCCTCTAAGTATTTACCTATTTTTACAAAGTAATGAAAATAAATAATTTTTCACTCCTAAATTTTTTTAGAAACTAAAATAACATTATTTTAGAGATTTATAGTGATTTTTTTAAAAAAAAAATGGGACAAAATTATCAATTCGGCCGATTCTCCTATCCGATCCGACACAGGTATGGGTGTGGACAATTCGGGTCACCGATCCGTTGTTTTAAACATTGGTTCTATCAAACATGGCTTTGACCGTATCATTTTAAAGAATATCTAAATCTTGTAATATAATAGAATATCCTAATATTATGGGCTTGTCAAACATACCCTAAATGCTTGAAATTGGATGCGATTCTACGAATTCTGAAGTTTCAATTTGTGGAATTGAAGTTGGGTTTCAGTTTGATCATCGATTAACTGTTAGGGCAAAATATCATCATCATCATCAGAACCTTATCCCAAATATTGGTTTTAGATTAATGAAAAATGTGGTAAAGTTTAACGATGCTTGCCCACCTAGCACAACCCTCCTCCAGTCTCCGGGCTTGGGACCAACATGAATGGCTTGAGACTAGACATGACGGAGTTAACTATTAGGGCAAAATAAATCTTAAAAGAAATATATCCTTAAAAATAAAACTTGAAACAAATAATAACTAAGATGGATTATTAAAAGGGAAGTGAATTATCCTTTAATAACTTAATCATCAATAGAAGGATACAAATAGAGCATAAAAAAAATTACAATAGCAAACCCTTGTAACTTGAAAAGATTACTATTAAGCAAAACCTAGGTTTTGTAGATATGAGTTCAAAAAGTGGAAATGTAAAACTTGGGTTCTATGTAGATGCTAACTAAACACCATACACGTAATTCCTAGATTCAAATATCCTAGGAATATAAAATATTGGTTTTGATTCAAACCTCTTTTTTGACTCTTATGGTTTTGACTCAATATTTAGGACGTTGAGAGGCTGCAAAACAACATTCAAGCTTTCTACATTTCTTGAAGGAAAAATTCAACAAATTCGATTCAGTCATGCTAAATACATCTATCTTATCAAATTAGACATATTGTGGTTTTTTTCTCATTTAATCCAGCATTGTTTTTCCCATTGTTTCATGGCTATTAGTATTCTTAATGAGAAAAACTACTTTGTTTTATTTTAAAATGCTATAAATAAAATGCTATGTACTAATATATGTATAGAAGTTACTTTTGTCTTGTTCACATTTAAAAGACAAAAGTGGGTTTTAGTCCCACATTTTCCATTTAGAATACAGAAGTATATATTAAGAAACTATCTCCCACTAACGTTCATGGAACGAAAGAGAGACAGGCCTGCAAAGTAAAACATGGGAACCAAAGCAGCTGAAGAATATGTTCACATAAAATAGTGAGAAGACAAGGTCCTTCTCTAAATCGGCGTTCTTTTTTTGTTTGGGTGGTCGCCTATTACTTGATATAAGCTCAATGATGAACTAACCTATTCAAATATACCCTCGAATAGATGTTCAATCTCTTTTTCTCTCTTTATGGATTTTATTTTCCTCCTAATGCTTGAGGCAATTCTCTGGTCTTAAATTATTCAAGTATTGTACATGTATCAAGTAAAAATTGAATCTCAAAGATAGTTTATTCTTGGATATAGAGCCAATATTGTCTGGAGAAAGTATCATTTAAAATGTTCATTAAAGCAAAAGATACAATTTCACTGTTTCTTTTTGTGCGTGGATTCTATATCTTATATATTGATTCCTCCATGTCTCTTCTCGTACATTTCTTCTTGCATATTAATTATTGAGTTATTATTCCTATCCATTGTTGATTATTGCCTCAATTTTACCCATTCAAATCTAGCACTGCCAATCTTCTATAAATTTGGTTGTGGTATCAACCAATTAAGAGGTGTTTACAACCAAATTCGAGAATATCTTAGATGAAATCTTCTCTTATTATGTTTTAAACTAAACAATTAACAATTCAATAAACAAGGTGGGCTCCATCAAATTACACTAAATGGGAAGATAGATATGCGGTGACAAAACTTCTCCTCACGCACTGCTCGTAGAGCTAGTTTGAAATCGCATAAAACCGGTAAAGAAACCAATACAAGAGAAAATAAAGAATATAAACAGAAAAATAAATGAAAAGAGAAGGAAAAACTACTTACTTGGAAACCGGTCCTTCTAACATGGTGCCTAGAGTTTATGGCTTAGATTATACCATATCTTGAAGTATATTCATCCTCAACCCTAGAGATTTACTTGTATTCAAGAAGTACCTACAATATATTCTTAGATTGCTCAGGTGCATCTTCTTCCTAGGAATTTATGAACTTTAATGGTTGTCTTGGTCAGTAGAGAATTAGGGTTTCTAGGAGTTGACGGCCCAAAAGTTAGAGACAACCTTGGCTTCTAGAGCAGGTTTCTTTATGATCTATAGAGAAAGGTTTATATAGGGTTCAATTGGGTCTTAAAATTTAACAAATTTGTCCCCGGAACGGACCAAGAAAAGAGTTTATATAGATAGGAATCCTACCTTGACTGAGATTAAACTCTTTAAAAGCCCTTTGGAGTCAAAAGGTAGCTATGTGGTTTGCATCATTGCTGCAACATGAGTCGTGTCACTTTCGTGATATGCTTTATGTATTTATGCCCTAGACATCTCCGAAAAATTCTAGATGATGTCGGACATCTTGCTGAGCCCATCAATAACAATCTGATCCATTTTTTAGGTGTTATTTAGGGGCACAAACAACAATTTTTAATATCTCTAGGCTTTGTCCTATTGTTCTGGATAAAATTGGATCAACAAATGGATTTGGACAGATTTGGGTTAGATTTGCTAGTTTTGAGATAAATATGGATGGATTAGTATAGGTGCGAAGTATATCTAATGGTTTTATGATATATTCCAAGGATTTCCTAGATATTATAGACTTTGGATTACAGGTTTATGGTGTATTAAGGTTCACAGGCTAGAGTGGTCCCTATGGCTCAGGATTTCAGGTTTCTAGGGATTCCCTTAGCCAAAATTCAATGGGGTGTCAACAAGAGGTAGCAATTTTGTTTCTTTGCGTAGTTAAATTGTGGTAAGTTAAACTTGAGATGTAGTGGTGCACTTGTCAACACCTCAAGCAATCAAGTCCAAGCCTTTTTTAAAAAAATGTTAACGAGTTTTTTTATTGAGAATATATAAAAAGCACAAGGAAAAGGGAAAGAGAAGAGAAAAAGAAAAAAAGATAAGACAAGAAGAGGAAAAAAAAAAAGAGGAGGGGGAGGAGAGAGAAGACAAGAGAGGGCAACAAGGCCAGCATCAATCGCATCGTACTTTGTTTGGCTAAAGCATCTGTTGCTCCATTCCTCTCCCGATTGACATGAATAAATAGGACTTTATCGGTCCTAAAGTTTAAACAAGATTTTATCCAAAATCTAAGTCCATTGCCATTGTATAGTTTGTAGGGCTTTGCACCACTTGATATCATATCATCTTTATTACTTAACCAATACTTAAAATTTAACTAGGAAGTGAATTTTGTTTTTTGGTAAGTGACCACAAAGTAAACTCGTGTTTCTTTGGATGTCTAGGCAGTCATATCTCATGAATCTCTTTAGTTACCTTCATGAATAAATTTGGAAAAAATATAATCTTTAAATGGTCATAATCAATCGAGAATTGCATGCTTCTTCTTTCCTCGTAGCAATCGGGATACATGGTGTACGGGATCAAGCATGGTTTGAAACTCTAAGCTAGACTATGGATAATGGAATGCCAACTAAACCAACTCTCATTCTTTAACAACGATAACAAGAAAATTATTTCTCTTTCTTAAAAGAATGTGCCAAAATGGAACCTAAGTTGCTGCAGTAATATGTATTCTTGTTAAAATCACACACATACACAAAAAAAGTATGTTGTGTCCAAGGTTTGCACAAAGCTAGTCCCATAATATCAAGTAGGGAGATGTCATAGCGGTCACCAGATATCTTTTGTAGGGTTATTCTAAAATATAAATACTTATGTTTTGTTAGCTAGTTTTCTGATTTTCCAGCTCATGATTGTTACTTTTAGAAGTTTCCTTATTGTACAGATTTGTATACATCATATCTGGCATAATTCCCTTGTTGTAAAGATATGGATAAATTATATCACATCCTTGAAATAGCACGAGCCTTGCGTTTCCAAGGACATCTACCCCTTAGTTTTTGGTGTGAATGCATTCTTACATCCACATATTTAATAAAACGCATTCCTACATCCTTATTATCAAACAAATCCCCTTATGAGGTTCTTTTCTATGAACTTTCGCCCTATAATCACTTAGGGGTTTTTTGATGTCTATGCTACGCGGCCACTCTAACTTCAAATCAAGATAAATTTGATGCTCCTACTTGGAAATGCGTGCTTGTTGGATATGCTCATGGCCAAAAAGAATATCGAGTTTTTGACTTGCAAACTCAAAAAAAAAATTACTAGTCATGATATAGTCTTTCATGAGAACATTTTTCCTTTTACTCCTGTCAATCAACCCTCCAAACAACCAATGCCCATTCTACCTATACCTATACTCGATCTAGCACCAGCCTATGATTACCACCATCCTTCAAATAACATACACCCTACCACCTCATCTTCTCTGCCATCTCCACCTCGACCTTTGGCATCCCCACAACTAGTTCAGAAAACCCGCTAACTTTAGAAGATCCGTGCGTATTTTCATTCATCCCAAGAGGGTGATATATACATGAATACAATATCATGATCCCTTGATATTTGGGGATTGTACAAAATGTATTACCATATATGATTTATCCATATCTTTATAACAAGGAAAATATGCCAGATATGATGTATAAAAATCTGTACAATAAAGAAACTTCTAAAAAGAACAGTCAGAAGCTAGAAAACCAGCTAAACTCCCCCTCAAGTTGGAGTGTGAATGTCAAGAGCACCCAACTTGCCGATTAGGGAGAGAAACTGTTCTTTGCCTAGAGCTTTGGTGAAAAGATCAGCAAACTGATGGTTGGATGGAACATAGGATGTTCATATGATGCCAGATTGAATCTTGTCTCTGATGAAATGTCGATTTATTTCGATGTGCTTTGTGTGTTCATAGAATATGGGATTCACGACTATGTAAAGAGCAGCTTGATTATTACAAAATAAGATGGCTGGTCTTTGATGATGAATACCTGAGTCACAAAGAAGGAAACCGAGCCATGTAATTTCACAACTTGCAGATGCCATGACACGATACTCTGTCTTAGCAGAACAACGAGGGACGATGTGTTGTTTCTTTGTCTTCCAAGATAATGGAGAGTTGCCTAACATGGCAAGATATCCAGTGGTGGAGCGACTTGTATCTGGACAGCTTGCCTAGTCAGAGTTACAGAAGACTCGTAGCTGGATGACACTAGCAGATGACATGTGTAAGTCTTGACCTGGAGAGACTTTTAACTAGCAAACTAGGCGCATTGCTGTTGCCATATGTGGTTTGCGAGGCTAGCTCATATACTGGCTAAGGTGTGAACAGGATAGACAATATATGGTCTAGTAATGGTCAAATATATGAGTCGAACAATGAGTCTCTGATACATAGTAGGATCAAATAGAGGGTCACCATCAGTGGCATTGAGTTTGTGGTGTTGTTCCATGAGTAAATGAATAGGGCATGCCCCAAGAAGTCCTAATTCTTCAATAATCTCCAAGCTGTATTTGTGTTGGGAGATATAGATGCCCTTCTTGGAGCAGGCAACTTTAATCCCAAGGAAATACTTCGAGATCTTTTAAGTTGAAATGTCGATGAACGAATTTCCTGAGGGAAGTGATGGCATGGAGGTAGTTGCCAGTGACAATGATGTCGTCCACATACATGAGAACGATGGTAAACTCATGATGTTTTTGATATGTGAAGTGGGAATAATCGGCTTCAGACTGGATATAACCAGCATCGATGAGGGCATAGGAGAATTTCGCAAACCACTATCAAGAAGCCTGTTTAAGACCATAAAGAAATCTATGTGAGCGACAGACTTATTTCTCCCCCTGTCGATAGAATTCTGGTGAAAGAGCCATATACACTTTTGCGTTCAAGTTCCCATATAGGAAAGCATTTTGGACATCAAGCTGATGTATGGGCCAATTTCGGATAGAAGCAATGGCAAGCAAGCATCGTATCGTCACTAGCTTGGCAACTTGGGCGAAGGTCTCATGGTAAGCCAAGCCCTTCGTTGGATGCAACCCATGGAAACGAGACATACTTTATATCGTTCATCAGTGCCATCTGACCGATATTTAACTTTGTAGACCCATTTGCTACAAATAGGGTTTTTGTCAGGAGACAAGGTGGTGCTTGTCCAACTTTTATTTTGCTCAAGGGCGTGGAATTCATTTTGAATTGCTTTGTACCATTTCGGGTCTTGCAGAGCTTGGGAAAAAGAAGTAGGTTCTAGAATGGACGAGACAGCTAAAAAAGAAACTTCGGTGGGACGGAGATAAATGTTCATAAGAGACAAATTGAGAGAGTGGATATTGAGTACCTTTTGTGGGTCCAATTGCAGAAGTCGTCGTTGGAGAAGTAGGCAGTATGGCATGGGAACAATGGAAATCCTGAAGGTAAGATGGTGGACAATGAGACCGTTGTGATTTGCGAACATTCGTGGAGGACGAAGAAACACGTCGTTCCACTACTATATATCTTGCCATTGTAGGCAACTCTCCATTATCCTGGAAGATGAAGAAACAAGACATGATCTCACGCTCTTCTGCTGAGGCAGAATATCATGCCATAACATTTGCAAGTTGTGAAAATATATGGCTCTATTTCCTTCTTCGTGACTTAGGTGTCCAAAATCTAAGACTAGCCATCTTATTTTGTGTAATCAAGTTGCTCTTTACATAGCAGCGAATCCTGTATTCTATAAACGCACAAAACACATCGAAATAGATTGTCATTTCATCAAAGGCAATATTCAATCTGGCATCATACGAACATCTTATATTCCAACCAACCATCAGCTTGCTAATCTTTTCACCAAAGCTTTGGGCAGAGCACAGTTTTGCTCCCTAATCAGCAAGTTGGGTGTTCTAAACATTTACACTCCAACTCGAGGGGGAGTGTTAAGTGGTTTTCTAGTTTTCCAGCTCATGACTATTCTTTTTAGGAGTTTCCTTATTGTACAGATTTTTATACATCATATCTGGCATAGTTTCCTTGTTGTAAACATATGGATAAATCATAAATGGTAATACTTGTTGTAAAATCCCCAAATATCAAGGGATTACAATATTATATCCATGTATATATAACTCTCTTGGGATGAACGAAAATACACATGGATCTTCCAAACTTATCATGTTTCCTATAGTTGCTTGACAATTGTCAATGGTATACAACTCGACTATGCTATTCCTACATTATAAAAAGTTCTTGTGGAGTACAAAATGTGAAGCAAGTTTTTACATCTAGATAATGTTTCTATGGGTCATAGGACTCACATGGAGATATGTGGTTCCTTTTATTGATATATTTTTTAGATGTGTTTTGGACCTAATCTTTTAGATATGTATAATCTCTAACATAGAAATCATTAATATATAAAAAATAATAATAATTAAAAGCTAAATAGATAATGTTTTGGAGATAGTTTTTGAGTCATTATATTTTAATTTTTTAGGAGGACCCTCCATATTTTATTTTTTTTGACCAACATCAATAATTTTATTCAAATTACGAAAAGGAGATTACATCATCAGAAACTAAAAGAGAAGAGAGAGAACTACCCCCTTTTGCAAGGCAATCGGCTACGTCATCAGCCTCTCTATAAACATGGGCAAAAGACACCACTTCATTAGCAGCCAGATTGTCACACCCCAAGAATTTACAATACTGATATTCCTGAGATGTGGCAGTCAAAACATATATATACATCTCTTGATAGGACAAATTTACAGTGGCGAGGTCTTTACAAAGTAAATAAAGAAAAGCCTAGCACAACAACAGTATTC
>NW_006499436.1:4474435-4500854 GCF_000471905.2 Amborella trichopoda
GTTGTGCTCGCTTTCTTTATTTACTTTGTAAAACCTCGCCACTGTAAATTTGTCCTATCAAGAGATGTATATGTATGTTTTGACTGCCACATCTCATGAATATCAGTATTGTAAATTCTTGGGGTGTGACACAGATCCATAACCTCTTTGTAACTCTCAAGGCACTCTTTGTTCCTCATTACACCATCTAATAACATTTAAGGAGTCACCTTCAAAAGTGCAATTTCCGCCCCTATACCTCTCAATGAAAATTTTTAATCCACACAACAATGTATTGAGTTAAGCATAGTTAGCTGTAGTAATACCAATAGTACCTGCATAAGAAAAAATAACATTCCCAAAGCAGTCGTGCAGAATACCTCCAATACCTGCTAATCCCGGGTTACCCATCGAACTCCCGTCAAATTCTAGATTAAAACTATCTACATTCGGTGCCATCCATATACTCCTCTCCCTCGAACGACCAAAGCCAAGAAAGAATAAATTATGCAGATTGGCCATCACATCCACCTTGGATAATCCCCATCCTTCTTTATTCACCAAAAGCCATGACCAAATTGAACATTTACACACATGAATTAATTTTTCAAAAGTGCAAACCTCACCATCAAAAGTTCTCTTATTTCGCTCCTTCCAAATCTCCCATAGAATCTCACTTCAACAGAAATTTTCCATACTATTCTCCATGTTTTCGATAAGAATGGTGCTTTCAAGGATGACACTAGATCCCCAACCGTTTGTGGAAGTGGTATTTGAACTCCTACCATCCCAAAGAGCCAGAACCAAATTCTAGTCGTGAAAGGACAATGAATAAAAAGATGGGACCCAGACTTTCCATCGGCCTTACACAATATGCTAACATTAGGTAATATTTTACATTTTTTAATCAAATTATCTATAGTTAGAACTCTATCTTGCGCCGTCAACCATATGAACAATTGCACCTAATGAGGAATTGGCCATTTCCATATATATGCAATATTTGGTTGTGAGCATCTCCATCTATAATGGAATAATAGGTTGTAACAAGATTTCATTGAAAATACTCTATCTTTTTCTATCTCCCAAACTAGTTCATCCTCAGCATTATGTGAATATATATTTTGTCCAACATTTCCATCAGTTGACACCATTGAGCCAGTAGAGCATTATTAAGTCGATTGTATGCCACAAAAATGTCCCACGATAGATTTGGGCCCCTCCTTTCCACTGCATCGCTGACTATTGCCACCAAATTGAAAAGATCAGGAAACCTTGATTTCAATGGATAGTCTCTTAGCCACTTATGATACCAAAAGGAAACTTGAGGTCCGCTCCCCACATTCGATCAAAAGTATCATGAAATCATAGATCAATAACTCAATATAGTTTTCCACAAGGGTGAAACATTATTTCGTCTACCACCTCCTAACCACAAAAGTGATTTGTCTAAGCCATATTTCGCACACAACACCCTATACCACAAATGGTCCTTCAAATGAATGTTGCGCACCATTTACATAAAAGTGCTTGGTTAAAATTTCTAATCTTTCGAATACCAAAACCTCCTTCTCTTTTTGGAGTGCAAATTCTATCCCACTTTAGCAAATGATATTTCTTATTTTCTCCATAGCTGCCCCACAGAAAGTCTCTCATCATCTTTTTAATTTTTTTGCTTCTAAATTTGGGATAGAGTTTATCAACATTTGATAAACAGGGAGATTCGCCAAACATGAGCGAAGCAAAATCACTCTTCCTCCTAGAGACAAGTATTTAGGCTTCCATAAATCAAGCTTCAATTGAACCCTCTCCAAAATCGTGCCCCATACTGAAATAGATAACCTCGAATATGAAATAGGAATGCCAAGATATATGACGGGAAAGGTTCCCACTTTACATCCCAATGCATTAGCTAGACTATCTGTTAAAGGAGTAGAACAGTTAATATCAATTCGCGAAGATTTATTAAAATTCACTTTCAATCCCAAAGTTACCTCACAGCACTCCAAGAAGCTTGCGATGCCCCTTACCTGCTGAATGTCTGCATCACAAAACAATTAAAGTATCGTCTGCATATTGTAGATGATAGATTGTAATATTTGAATTTGCAATATTGAACCCCGAAAAGTATCCAGCCCTTTCCACCTTAGTGAGCATCAAACATTCACCATAAATAGTAAACAGAAAAGGTGAGAGTGGGTCACCTTGTCGCAGTCCTCGTGACGCCTTAAAGAACGCAATGGGGCTGCCTTTATGGAAAATAGAGAAATGGGCTGAAAAAAAACAACCCCAAATCCATCTACACCACCTATTTCCAAAACCCATCATCTTCATAATTTCTAGGAGTACACCCCATTCCACTCTATCATAAGCCTTCTCCATGTAAACTTTCAAAAGAATCCCTGACTGTTAGGTAACCACCCTAGAATGTATACATTCATGAACCAGCAAAGCACTATATGTGATCTGTCAATTTGCAATAAACATTGAATGTGTGCTAGAGACCAAAAAAGGTAAAAATTGTTAAGTCTCTCAGCTAGTACTTTAGCAATCACTTTATAAAGGCTGGTGATTAAGCTAATTGGCCTGACATCCCCAATATCTGATATGACAGATTTCTTAAGTATCAAAGCCAATAAGCTCGAATTGACCCTCTTAAATAGTTAGTCGTGATCATAAATCCTCTCACCATTTCAAACAGCTCCCATTTCACCAAATCTCAAAATTTTTGAAAAAAAGCTATTGGGAAACCATTTGGTCTCGACGCTTTATCTCTTGGTAAAGCACAAACAGCTTCTGTCACCTCCTTGATCATAACATCTCTTTCCAGCTGACTTTGCATATTTTGAGGCAGCACTTTAAAAGGGATTCTGTTGAATTTTGGGGTGAAAGTCACTTCCTTTGAAAAGGCCTTTTGGAAATGATTGACTACTGCTGCCTCCATTTCTTGTTCATTATCTTGATCCACCCCAAAAAACGTCAATCCGGAGATGTCATTCTGCCTCCTCCGAGTACTAGCAATGGCATGAAAAAAATTTGTATTGAGATCATCTTCTTTGAGCCATTTCATTCTTAACCTTTGCTTCCAATAGATTTCCTCTGCTCTTCATAGATCATTAAGCTCTTTAAGTTTAAGAGTTCTCTCCACAAAAAATTCCTCAGAGAAGGAACCTTGTTCTTGAATGCTTTGATCTAGACTTTCAATATCAAGTAGAGCCTCATCCATTTTCCTTTTGACATAAAAATTGTTCTCTTCTTCCAATCAATTAATTTGTGCTTGATATTCTGCAATTTATTAGGAAGCTGAAAGTCAACAAATCCTTCAACTACACAATTAGTCCATGCCCTTTTAATTAGATATGATACCCCTTCCACCTCCAACCATTCCAGATTCAAACAAAAAGGCTTAGGACCCTCAGTATTCACCGAAGTCGTCAACATAATTGGTTGATGGTCAGAACTCAACCGTGGCAACGTTCTAACCGAGGCTAAAGGAAATTCCTCTAACCATTCCAATGAAATCAGAAACCGATCAATCTTAGACATAGCTGACCCGATCAAACTATTATTGGACCAAGTAAATTTTGATCCAATAATAGGGAGATCCATAAGATCATTGCGTTCAATGAAACCATTGAACAACCTCATTGAAGTATTAATAGGAGTGGCAACCAGACACTCCTCAGGGCTTCTTATAAGGTTGAAGTCACCCCCCAGTACCATAGGAAAATTAAAGGAATGGATAGTAGAATTCAAATAAAAAGTAAAGTCTGCCTTAAACATATGGTATGTAGGTCCATAAACATTAAGCCAACCCCAAGAAAAACCAGGTCTAGGACCATGGAAACCCAAAAGCAGACTACTAGCTTTAATAATAACTTCAAAGTTTTGTAAAGTTTCCACCATATGTCCCCACTGCATCGATCTCATAAAAAGAAACAGCCCCTAAACCCTACACTTCCCTAGCCCTAAACAAAGTTGGGCTTGGAAGTTTTGTTTCTTGCAATAGTAAAACAAAAGGTTTAAATTTTGAAACTAAAAATAAAACAGCTATCTTTTTTCGTGAATCACTAAGGCCTCTAACATTCCATGAAAGACAAATCATTAAAAAGAAAGGTTAGAGATTGAAGCACCTGGTCCATCCGGACCTGCTCCGAAGTAATGATCCTCCGCCATTCGATGAAGAAGAGTCCAGGTCCACCAGCACCAGCTCACAAAATTCAAACCCCCTTGTCGAACCTTTCTTGATGACCCCCCACGCCTCAAGACGTGCTAATGACCTCACCCTAGCAGCCACATACTTTGCCTTTTTCTTACTTGCATTCGCCTTTTTGACCGGGGTCGATGGAATTTTCTCCGTACCAGTCACACACTGCACCTTCCCAATCGCCGCATCTTCCACTAAAGGCGCAGCCCTCAGCTTCCTTCGAACCTTGATCTCCTCCAAAGCCACTCCAAGCGGAACTTCATCCATGCGCATCTCTTCAATAATGCTTTCTATTTCTGACCCATCCTCCAGCACAGAACCAGAAGAAGGGTTCCCCTGCGTTAAATGGGGTTTATCTTGGGATAACTAAGCAATAGACACTGCATCATCCTGAGTAATGGCTTCCAACGGCAGGTCATCCATGACTGCCAAAGCTTCTTTAGAGCCCATTAAAAATGACTCCTCTTCCGCAATCATACCCTCCTGTTTTATACTATCTTCTAGTACCACTATCGCCCAACAGAGAGTCAAACTTGATCCTGGACCTCTTAGCATTATTGGTTATAGAAGTTTGGTAGTGTAGAGGATGCATATTCGAAGAGCAGAAAAATACGACCGTAAGCTACGAAAAATTCTTCTGATTAAGCCAAGCCACTAACCTTCTATTCACAAGGCATTCAAGAAGGAAGAGAACTGTTGTTATCAGTTCGAGAACCTTTCTTTTATTCTCCAACTCATGGGAAAGCTATGTTAAAAAGTCCTGACTTTTCGCCTTCTCGTACAACCTCAAGCTATACGGGATGACTGACATATCTCTGCCTCAGATATCCTTGCCAATCTTGGTTTTTGGGTCCACCATCTTCTCACTGCAAAATTTGTGACGAAAAGCAAGGTGCACCCTCGCATTGTAACAAATCATCATGGACCCTCACCACCGATGCATTACAGGTTTCCCTTTTTTCAATATATGTAATCGAAGTCAAACCCAACAAAAAACCTCCTAAGGTATCAGGGAATCTCCCAAATGGGATCCATCACTTAGAAAATTTAGGAAACTGTTAGTATTTCGAATTTTGAAATTTGTGAAATTGTTTATTCCTCCGAAACTGATGCTTCTCTTTTTAACAAAACGGACGTCCACCGGAAACTCTTCCACCAAATTCCTCTTTCAAAATTTTCAGTGCTGGTACAACCTCTGAAATATGCTTTGAATAATCTCTTCCAAATTTAGCCTGATCTTGATTAATCGATTTCTCATTATCATTTGTGATCACGATAACAAAGCAGTCATCTGCAATATGTAACACTACTTTTTGAGGAATTTGCAACCCTGACATTATTAACATCTTTACTCACACTGATTTGCATATGGGACTCAAGAATGAATCCCAATCAAGATCACAATAATCGCCAAAGCTATCCACCACCTATTTGATTATCTTCAGATTCCATGCATACAAAGGAATTCCCCATAGTTTGATCTAACAAAACTGCTTTTGGATAAACGAAGAATGATCTGAGGGTTTCCACATATCTAGAGACATCAGACTACCACGCACCCTACAAAATCTGTTCTCATAGCCTTCCACACCTCTTCTTAATATCATAGTTTGAAAACGATCTTATTATTTCCATTAATCTTTATGTCAGGAAGATACGACAAAGTCCATCCTCTCTCGGCCCAGTCATAGAGGTCGGAAAAATCCTTTAAAGGACTTGAAAATGAACCTGTAACAAAGAAACATCTCCTTTCTAAACATTTGTCCACCTCAGATCTATCTACAATAACCCTCATGCCTGAAATCTCACAGCTAGAATCTAAAGCTTCGACGCCAACATCCTCTATCTTTACCTTCACTCCTGTCTTCATCCTGTAGTAGGCCTCAAGACACCCATATTGCAATCGATATTAAAGATAGATATTTGATATTTGATATTTGATATTTGATATTTGATACCTCGGGGGACACACGTGTAGAAAAGCGTCCCCCAACGCATAGACTATTTTTTGTTTATATATTGGGTGAGATGAAAGACTTGAAATCTTAAAATCGACAATCTATATATTTCTTATTTCAAAATATCTGGTGTGAGTGAATTTCCATCTATTAAACAAATATTTATTTTTCTTTCACATTCCAAGAGATGGATGGATCCATAAATGCATAAATTTTTGTCATGAATTTCATTGGCAATCACCTATAATAGACTTTGAGCGCATGGATATACCTAAATGTTTACGGTGGGTGAGAACACGTCTGAGTGATCTCAAACAATAGGAAACTCAATTGTGTGCATACAACTTTTCATTCTTTATAAAATGCATGAACTCTCAATGTCTAATGCGGAGAAATTTACGCCATTGTGAATACGACAAAAGAGGGTGTATTGATGATGTGAAGATTTTATAGTTTTGACTGTCACCCTTTTCTTGGAAATTCAGCAGTACCTACCCTTCTTTGGGGCTAGTGTCAGAAAAAAATAACATAGCACTCCTAGTACTAGTTGAATTCCCATAGAAATCAGAACATGTTTTAGATGTTATATCTGGCAATAAAAATGCTCATAGTACCAATAGAATCCTTGTAGGAATTGGATAAGGTTTCAAATGTTATATAGAGTGAGAACAAATATTTGGGATTTGGAGGTACAAGAGGAGCTCACTTTCTTCGAAGTGTTGATCACCACCTATCTGATACAATTATGAGAAGCAACAAGATCCCTGGTGAACACACCCCTAAGATACAACTACATCAAAATATTCCTGAATTATTGAGTTGCATTCTCAATATACTCGCATAAAAACCGCAACAAAAGATCTTCCAGTCGATAAGGTAAAAATTAAACCTTCAATTATAAATGACGGATTAAAGCACTATAACGAATATCTATCTATGCTTTAAAAAAATATAGTAACACAAAATACTGGAAATCCTCTACAAATAGAAGGGCATACTTCTAATGTCCTTGTGATGCTCAACTTACAATAGTAAGAATTAGGTCATTGTGAGTTAAAATAAGAATTAAGCCACTAATGAATACATACTAACCTCATAAATGTTCCTATATAAGACCTAGATCCTCATAAATGTGCCTAGACTTGGATTGGAAATAAGCATAAAAGAAAGTGATTTGAGAGAGACACCTACAAGAGAGCAATTATACATCCAAAAAATGAAAAGAAAGAGTGATGGGCAAGAGCACGATGCTTAAAGACCAAAAGGTAAATGATGTGTCCTAAATATGCCACATGTTAGAGTTGCTATTAAATGGGACAATTAATGGGGGTCCTAAATATGCCATATGTTAGAGTTGCTATTAAATGAAGAGCACCTCGTACTTTTGAGTGTGAAATCCACATGAAAAGTGTTTTTTTAAGCATTGTGGTCTTACATGACCACAAAAATAGAATTGATCCCTTGATGAAATAATTTGTTTTGAAACAACAAACAGATGAAATAAAATAATAAATAATACAAAATAATGCAGCTCACTTAATGCTTTAAATACATCAAAAAGTGGAAAAAGATAAAAAGAGGGTTCGAAGATTGCTTAATATTGCAATTCCCTTTAAGCCCTGTTGAACAAACCAAATATTTGGTAGCAAATCTATTCACAGTCACCTCTCTTTTGTAACCCACTTATTAACAAAGTAAACTTTGATATGCGGCGATATCTACATCAAATACATGTATCACGTACTCTCAGCTATCATATTTGAATGGACAACATAGATAAGATTTAGTCATAGTGTCATATTTAACATTGTTTTATTTTTAAATTTTTATATCAATCATTTTGACATGAATTTGGGGCAGACGTACTCCTGAAAGGAGCATATCTAATAAAAATATAAAATAGCTTTGATAAAATAAAATGACTATAATATTTGGGATATTACGATTGAAGCTAGTAGGAAAAGTACACAGAGACCGTTCAATATCAAATCACGTAACTTCAACTGACGAAGCCAAACCCTTCAGATTTTAGGCATAAACCAAAGCGAAACGAAGCCTGGTATTGCCGCTTCGATCATATTCGGGCCGCTTCGGGTTGCTTTGGCTAGCACAAATAAAGCTATATAAAAATATATATATATTGCATTATTTGTATATATTTTATATATAAATATCTAACTTATTTATATTAAATTAAAAAAAAAAGTTTGAAGTCTTCCCACAAATCGGTCAACACAACAAATTGCTTCATTTTCTCACCAAACCAAAGAAGACTCTGAAACGTATTTGACAACATTGCCGTTTACTTTAATATAAGGAGATCACAATAGGATGTCAAATTGGTTGGTTGTAAGTATGTCACTAACTAGACTCAAAGTTCCAAAAATAAAATTGTGAAACTTCATGCCACAACCCCAGCCATCGAATTTTACATCTGATAGCTGTAAATAATTGTGACTTCCTCGTAACAAAGATAAATAGTTTTATAATATACAATCCCTATATTTTATATGGGAGTGGTACCAAAAGGTTTTCCACTAATAAAATACCACCAAAACGTCCATGTCCCTTAAAAAAAAAAAACGTCGGTTTTCCCTCATTTATTAACAACTCTCTATTTGTGGGGTTGTTAAACCGACCACACAGGGCTTTAAACTTTACAATTTTTTATTATTTTTTAACTTTTGAATTTCGAAAGTATCTTTGGTTTTCTTTTGAATGCTAAGACTCTAAACTTGGGAAGCTGGTCAAACATGGGCATTATTTTTTAAGGAGATGTAACAAAATTATTTTCATAGAAAAAGACCGGATGGTTAAGTTTCCCCATAAATATTGTTTATTATTCCTATAACATAACGTTAACCGGATATTTTCCAAATTGGTTGCAATTAAGAATGCCCGACAAACAAAACAAGAGTCACGCAATGCTATGTTTCTATTTCAAAATTTCATAATGCTTGTGTTGTGTGAAGAGAGAAAATAGAAGTTGAATCCTTATAACCTAAGGAAAAAGTTTATATAGAGCCGAGGCTCTAAGCAATCAAATTAGAGTGGATCTCAAAATTTTTTCTAAAATAGGTTGTTTTGATGCCCAGATATTCTCAAATTGATCATCTTGACATCAAGATATATGGATATGAGAAAAAAATGGATTTCAAGTTTTGAAACTAGTGAATATCGTTATTCATTTTTTGACCGTCTGGGGTCGTGGTGGTAGCATTCCTATGCCTAGTTACCACATCGTGGTATCCATTCCTACCCCACCCCCAATTAATACTTTCAAAATGTAACTCCCTAATATATTGAAAAACCCGGTAGGAGCCTCTCTTCCCTACTGAATTACCAAAAAAAAAAAAATTAAAGATTTTTAAGTTTTCATAGATTTACTCAATCTACTCTATTTTTTAAACTTTAAATTTTATAATTAAAAATAGAAATATATTTTAAGGTTATCACAAAGATTTTTAGTATTGAAACCACATTTCTCAACACTATTTGAAGGTCTGCATTACTTCGTTTGTTTAGAGCCTCGGCTCTATACAAACCGCACCCTACAAGTAATGAATGGGTCATTTCAAAGATGTTGATCCATTTTACTCAACCTTTGCAAATTAAGCTTTCTAAGTTTCATCATTCTTCACATCTTAATGGGTCATTTGCAAGTTGTTCATCCATTGTAGTCAACCTTTGCAAATTGAGCTTTCTAAGTTTCATTATTCTTCACATCTTTCATCAACTTTTATTGACTTTGATTTCTTTTATTTTCTGGGATTGTATGTAATGAGACCATTTACCTTTGATACAAAGTGGTTACAGTGACTTACAACCATTTGATGTGAAAATTGATAGCTTGGGTGTGACAAAAGGTTCGAAAAAATTTATTTTGAAGTTTGAGCTTGGTCAATGGAATAAATGTAACTACCAAATTTTACATCCAATGGTCAAGATTAATTGTGACTACCTTATACCAAATGTAAACGGTCTAATTATATATTTTCCTTATTTTATATGGGCTTGTTTGGAGGGTAATTAACTTTATATGGAATAGAGTTATATTTGAAATTAATGTACTCCGGATAATATTATTATGTTAGCCATTTGTATAAGGTTGGGGCTCTAAACAATCAAAGCAATGCGCATATTCAAATAGTGTCAAGAGATGTTATTTCAAGCTGCACTATTTCCAATACTTGAAGTCTTTTTTTTATGCCTATGTATCTCATAGTTGAGACGATCGGATTTTTGGATATTGAAACAATATTTTCTAATGAATTTTTGAGGCACGTCTTAGTTTGATTATTTAGGATCTCAATCTTATATAACCTTTTTGCCATAAAACAAAATATTTTATTTCATAAAAAATAAGGAAAAGTTTTTTCCTTATTTTTTAAAATGAATTTTATTTTTTAATGAAAGATAAAAATGAGGGGAGTAAGTTATAGGAAAGCTTTATGTAGGTTACTAAGTGTAGGGAATTTATGTACACCACTCTCTCCTAGCCGTTCGATCTGAATGGTTGATTGTGATAGCTTCAGCCATTATGGCACAAGTGAGCAGACCATACGATCTAGATTTGAGACTCATAGTATTTTATTTTTTAGTTTTTTTTACAAATCAAATGTACATTAAATTTGGTGTGTAGAATATTTCTAAAATAAAGACTAAATTACCCCCAAAATTTTTAAGGCCATATTTGGTCATTTTATTTAATCATGAATTTGGTTTTGTATTTGTGTAGGTGTGAGCTTAAAAGAGTATTGGATGTCCGAAATTTGTTATCAATATCTTTTTTTTTTTATAAAAAATCAAAAATAAAATAGTGTTTAGGTGTGACCATGTAATTGGAGCCCCCTTAGTCTCCATCATATTGGACGGCTGGGAGAGGGTGACGTTCCTTGTATCTACTGGTGTATGGAACACTTTCATATAAGGTATGTATTATGAAAACAATTTATATAATATTGAAATCTTAAAATGTAGAATTAAATATGCACTTCAAAAATCCATCATAAAAAGTTGCGTAGACGTTGGAAAACCTTTTAATTGATCATTTCGATATTGAGATGTATGCACATGGAAAGAAAAGAAGATTTCGAGTTTGCGAAATAGTGTATTTTGCAACACAATAGTTGGACCATCAATTTTCATGATTTTCATGTGTTTATAGATCTACTTGATTTGAACAACTTTTAAAGTTCAAAATTTTATAATTAGACATGAAAATATATTCTCATGCCATCATAATAATTTTCATATTAAAATTACATTTATGATAAAATTTAAAGGTACACTTTAATTGGATTATTTAAAGTTGCAACCTTATGCAAACCGCATCTTTGACACAAGATATTTAAAAAGTACTTTCAGCCATTAGATGACGAATGAGATGGCTTAGGGTTTATATTGAAGTTCAACAAATATTTTTTGAACTTTAGATTTCGTCGAAGACATTCTCACGATCACCCTATTTAAAATCTATAAAGACAACATTGATTTAAATGATCTTGGAAACTAAACACTTCTGACCGCTGGATATCACATCTGACGGTCAAAGATGAAGATGATCATCCGTTTTGAATTTCAACTGTTTTGTTGTACAGTGGCAAGTGCATAGTGCACGTCGGTTGTCTGAACTGAGACGCTTTGTATCCCACGCTAAGAAGGAGGGGGTTGCTGAAGACCTCACCAAACCCTAATTTTGAAATTGTTTTCCTTTTATAAACCCAGCATTTCTTCATTTACTTCAAACCCTGGAATTGTAATCTTTTGGTTAAATCAATATCGCTTCAGTTGAAAATTGAGAAGCATTGAGCTTCTCTGCGACTTTCAATGGACCGGGGCATTTCCAGAAGCGACGTATCACCATGGAAATGCTTGATAGCTTTAGGCTTTCTTTATGGAGCCATGTCCGCCTTGGCTTACTGGGTCCTTCACATGAAGCATGTGAAGCCATTGACAGTTGATGCGCCAGTTGATTGTTTCTCTGAAACCCGAGCGCTTAATCATGTGAGGCAGCTTGCTCAAGTGATCGGAGGTCGCCAGGTAATGGAATTGTTCATTTTTCATGGATTCCGTTATTTATCTCTGCATCTTTTTGTTTTACTTTTGATTCATTCGTTTTTTTTTTGGGTAATTCAGTGGGGAAGACAGGCCCCTACCCGTTTTTTCAAGTAGATTAGGAGTTAGCTTTTTGAAGGTGTTAGTGGGGTGGTGTTAATGGTGGGAATCGAAATCACAACGTGGTGACTAGGGTGTGGGGTGCTACCTTGTAGTTTTGAATTATTCATTTATGCATTTGTTGGTTTGATATTAATATTCATTTTTGGATTTGAATTTTGTAACTAGTTTCTTTTTTTTGGCAATTTTGGAAGAATATTTCATGTAATTTATCACTTCAAAGTTCATGATTTTGGTGTAGTTTTAAATTATCTATTATGGAATGAGTTATTTTGAGTTTTGCAATTTTGATGAAGAATTTGTCTTGGAAGTTTTGACCACTTTGAGGAATGTGCAGTTATTTTTTGCACTATATTTTTCTTCTTTTCTATTTGGGTCAGGAAGGGAGTCCTGGATTGCATGAGGCTGCTCGTTACATAAAGGCACAGATGGAGATGCTTCAAAATCAAGCTGGCCCTGATTTTAGGTTTGTTGAGCTAAGCTTTACTTTAAGCGGGCCTCCCAGATGTAGAGTTGTGAAATTCCATGTCTTTTGGCTGATGGAAACAATGCAGACTTTTGTGGATAATGCTGATTATTGCTTCATGTTCATTTAACTACAAAACATATTCTTAAGTTTTGTTTGGAGATCAGTGTCTGCAAGTGTCTGAAACTGAACCACGGATCATTGGCCAATTTTGGATCAAGTTCCCATTGTTTTTTTTATCATCATCAATATATAATATTACGAATATTATCATCATTACTAATTATCATAATCACTTTTTATTACTGTCTTTATTGTCATTATTTGATGTTTGCGGTCAATACTTGCTTTAGATCAAATGTTGGCTCTGCTTCCTTTGAATTTGAATTTGTTTTGTTCAAAGCTCAATTGAAATCCAAAAGGGACCGGATATAATGTTCTCAACGAGTATATTTTCGGGTTCCCTGACAGACCATCCTCTGTCTGTACCTTCAAGGGGTGCTTGAGGTCTGCTGATGTTCCTTGATGGGACTTAGCAGCAGAAAAATGGATGACAATAGGTGACCATTATTTTTTTTTTGAGAGAAGGTTAACATTGTATTACTGATGAGTGATGTTTACATGGATGTGAGAGTCCGAACTCATCCGCTAGGGGTGACTTGGTAAAAAAAAAAATTGTTAGTTTATCATGTACAAAAAAGGGGCTTATAGAGACCGTCCGATTACAAAGATTTACATGAAGCTTTCAAAAATTACAGCAGGGCTGAAATTTGCTGAAACAACAAGGTGTTTATGTTATGTGCCAATGGTCCTGAGCAAAAAGGGAGTCGGACCCAGTTTGATCTTCTACTTGGATTCTAGCTCCCTCTTTCGCCAAGAGATCTGCGAACTCGTTGGACGTCCGCCATATATACTTCCAAGAGACGTCCATAGCCCTTCAAATGTGATCAATTTCGTCAAAAATGGATGTTACGTGCCATGGTGGAGGAGTCATCCTACTTGCCCAGGAAAGAACATTTTGTGAATCTCCTTCAACTATCAAGTGTGAGCCCCAAGAGTGGTTGAAACTTTTCAGGCCTTGTAGGATGGCCAAGGCTTCTGCGTGATGGGAATCCTTGGGACCGAGATGCTCAGAAAAAGTTAGGAGGATGTTGCATTGATGGTCTCTAAAGACCTCCCCAAGCCCCTGCTGGGCCAGGATTCCCAAGGGAACAACCATCAAAATTCAGCTTGATACTGCTTTCTGATGGTGGTTGCCAGTTGTTGGGTCTTGACGCCAGTCTCGGTTGGTGATGGAGAATATTTTCCCATTGACAGAGGGAAAAGCTCCCTGGTATGCCCGAGAAGACCTTGTGATTAGAGGTCCAGAAAGTGACCATAGAGATTGCCATGTGTAGGAGTGCTAAGGTATGGAGTTTTGAACCTTGAAGGATTCTAGTATTTCTTTCCACCCAGATGGTCCATATGGTTGCGGCTCTGGTAGCCTTCCATAAGATTCTTCTAGCCTTCGGCCAATGTGAATCTAGATCGTAAGAGATCAAAGCCTTGATAGTAAGGGGGGTGACCAATTTGATGCTAATGAGTTGCAACACTTGGCTCCAAAGTTCATAGGTAAAGTCGCAGAGAATGAATAAATGGGGATTTGATTCCTCCTCGCACAGGCGCAAAGCACATCTATTGGGGATCGGTAACCCTCTCTTTTGGAGGTGGTCCACTGTGAGAGCTCTTTGGGATCAGGAGAGCCAGTTGAAAGTTTGAACCTTAGGTGGGCCGATGGTTGACCAAACTTTTGATTGTACCGAAGTGGGATTCCCCGGAAGAGTGGGGGGGCTGAGTTAGGCTTTTATAGAAGGAGACTACCGAGAAGATACCAGAGGGAGCTATAGTCCAGACTATAGCATCTCTTCCTCGAGTAGGAATGAAGAGAGAGTGTAGGGCTGTCGTAAGCAACTGACAGTGATTGGTTTCCTCTTTTGTTAGGTTCCTTCGGAAGGATGGGTTCCAAACTCTTCGGTCTCTTGAGATAACCATTTCCTTAGCAAATTCTTTGTTTAAAGCAAGTGTGTAGAGGGTAGGGAACACTTCTCGCAGAGGAGAGGGTCCTAGCCATAAATTTGAGCAGAATCTCACTCTAGAACCTTCTCTAGGGTGAAATCTTATGAATCTTTTGAACTTAGATGGAGTCGACGAAAATGATTTCTATGCTCCTAAGGCGTTATGCAATTGACTCCTTTTGGCACCCAAGCTCCTTCGGGTGTTCTATACTTATTCCATAAGACTTGAGCCCAAAGAGAGTCAGGCTAGGTGGCTAGACGCCACCACCATTTCCCTAGGAGTGCCAGGTTGTGTTTTCGAAGTACCCGGATTCGTAAACCTCCCTGATGTTTAGGTAGACAAATGCTGTCCCAAGCTACAAGATGAAATTTTGTCTTTTCAGCTTGCTCCGACCATAGGAAATTCCTCATGAGTTGTTCCAAGCGGTTTGCCACCTAGGCTGGAATGTAGAAGAGAGACATGACGTAAACTGGGGAGGTTGATAGGGTGGCTTTTATCAGGGTCATTCTCCTTGCCATTGAGAGGAATCTACTCTTCCACCTTGCCATTGAGAGGAATCTACCCTTCCACTCTGCCAGACGTCTATCCACCTTATCTAGGACTTGAGACTATTGTCTCTTCTTGGGTTTCCCCAGTCCCAGTGGAAGGCTTAGATAGGTAGTAGGGAGATCCTCCACTTTACATTTCCAATAGGTGACTGTTATTGTCCCAGGAAAATGTCAGACAGTGGATTACCTCTCTATGCACCCCAAAGAATACTCATAGTCATAAGGGATTTTGAATGTTTCACATCCCAAAATCAAAATATTTTTTTAAATATCCAATTTATTGTTTAATTAAATGTAAAATTTGAATTGTTAATCCATTAAAAAAAATATGACATTTTTTGGTGCAGCTCTCTCTAGAATTAATATTAAGTTTGCATTTTTGAACCTTGGTGTGCTTCATGGTCTCTTGAAATTTTTTTTATCTGGATTATAGGCAGGCTTTTCTAGGATTTAATGGGAATTAGGCCTCAATTTGTGGTTAGTGTGACAGTTCAGATTTATTGCATTGCAATGAATAATGGAGAATTGAGAAAGACCAATTTTTCTCGGGAAATCTGGTTTATCAATAGTCTCTTGTCCTCTACATAATATGTGTGGCTTGCTTGTGCTACAATACATATGGACTGTGCATTGCTTTGGTTGTAGTTGATGGTTCATTTTATTTGTATCTCTTCCATTCTTTACTTACTTGACAATACTAATCAACAAAGATGTACACAAAGGGTTTGGAATATGAGAAAATGTTCATTATGTTTGAGCTTCTCTTTGAACTTGGTTGAAGGAATTCTTCACTGGACAACTGAGATGTATGATTTCCTACAAAAGATGAACCATGTTTCAATGGATGATAGCATCATGTTGAACTGCACAAATTGTCAAACAAATCTTAACTAGCTACTATGCATGAAGTTGTGGAAGAACAAGCCGAGCCAATCAAAAGAGCTTTGGTGTATGCAATGGTCGAATAGTAAAACTAGCAGGACCATTTTCCGAATCATCATCATCATCATCCAACCCTTATCCAATTATTTGGGTTGGCTATATGAAATGACGTGGCAAATTTTTACAATGGCTGCCTACCTTACACAACCCTCCTTTACATGGTTTGGGAGGGGTCAAGGGAAAGTTTAAGGTCCTCTCCCTTATTAGATCAAATACAAACATGTGACTTAAGAAGTTCAAAGTTCACTGAGAACACAAAGAAGAAACACTTATTGGAGGTACAAAGGCTGCACCGATAATTGATTGCACCTCACTTTCAGAAAAATTTAGAAGGCACAGAATATCTAGAGCGGTATAGGCCAGATCTAGTAGACTTTGAGGGACATTCTCCGAATAAGAAGAAATTTCCCTAGAGAACCATTGCTTCCGACATCACTTTTAACAATGAATTTTACTTGGTAATAACTTACAACCCTGTCTGTCATGGGGTTCTCCTAAGATAGTTTATACATCAATGCAATTCTATTCTTTTGGTAACATAGTTGATTCATTGCTTACTGAATTTCTTGAGGTGTAAATAGGACGTACATCCCTTTGCCAATGTGAGGTTCCTCAGAATTCAGGATCCAAGACATGGAAAGTAGGTTGTTGGCTGCCAAATTTTCATGCGCGGGGTCTGGCATCAATGTTTCCCTTAATCCCAGTGTATTTGTACTCTAGCTTATGTACTCCTCTGAAATATTTAGATCATGACAAGCACCGGCCTTCATTTTGTCCCCTGAATGTACCATGTAGCTTTTGGGTTCTTGAGTTTTGAATGGCTGGGTAATCTGCAACGTTCTTGGTTGTTTTTCATGATTTGCATCTCAAAGGTTCTAGTGAAGGTCTCTAAAAATTTATTTGGTTTAATTATGTCTTGTAGTGTTTCAATATGAACAATCTAAGTCAATAATAATAGTGAACACTTATGAAAGCAGGATTGGTTTGTACTTCTAACTGTGTTTGTACTTCTAACTGTGTTTGTACTTCTAACTTTTATCAATGGAGTCTATGCAATATGACACTCCAAGGCCATCCTCTAAATTTTGTTGTTGATTCTCTACACACACATATACACACTTGATTACTGAACTTCTGTTGAAAGTTTATCCTGAGAACTAAGTTATGTTTCACATGCAAATATTAGCCATATTAAAGGTGCCTTCTTAGCTTGACCTGTAGAACTTTGCTTTGCTATATCATCTGAGGTCATCGTTTCTTCTATGCATGGTTTTAATTGATATGTATATACTATATCATCTATGGTCATCTTTTCTTCTGTGCATGGTTTTAATTGATTTGTTCTTACATGTTAGTCAGTGCCATGAAGACCATACAACTTCTCTGTGATCACCAACTAAACATCCTGTTGTTATCCCAAATTACATTTTGTTGTTATCCTAAATTTGTTAGTTTCATTGCATGCATGTAAATTGTTCCTTTTGGAATGTTAATTAGAGTTTATTATTCATATTAACCAATACCCTTTCATTGCTTTTGCAGAGTCGAGGTTGATGAAACATTTGTGAATGGCTCATTCAACATGGAAATATTGGGTCGCAGTATATCTCTTGGATACCGTAATCATACTAATCTTCTCCTCAGGTATATTGAGTTGTCTAATTTATTTAATTTCCTCAATCATGTTCCGAAACATTGGATTTCTTAATAGATGGTTTTAAATGCGTTAATTATGTCCTTTAATCTTGCTTTGCCTTCTTTCTATCATTTCCCAGTTGATGAGTGAATGTCTTCCATTTTGATGCTATAACCTAATGGTTCTAATTTACTAGGGTCTAGGGTTCTAATAAATGTTATGGTAGGCACTGAACTTTAAAGACACTAAGATGCATCTCATTAACTTTGTTAAGGGTGAATATCAACTTACCATAATTATAGTGGAAATGATTGGATCTCTGTGGAATTGTGGTAAGGGTTACTCCTTGCTGTTTCGGGATGATAAAAACATATAGCATGTCAAAGAGTGAACCTTTATCACTTGTCAGAAGAGATTGGAATGTACTATTATGGACAGAGAATGGTATCGATATCATTAGAAGAATGAGAAGGGTGAAAATTGTTTCTGGATATAACACCGAGGATGACATAATAGAATGAAGAGATTAGAGAGAACCAAGAACCTCATTTTCATGGGGTCAAGAAGAGAGGACTATTTGGGACAAGAAGAAAGGACCATAGGGCCAACATTTTTTTTTCTTGTTATGCCAAGGGATTTGATAAGTACATAAGCCTATGCCTTTTAATAATATGAGGCTTTATTGATACCATGGCTGAAAACTTGTGTAAGGCCTTTGATCTTATTATTTGAAACCCATTGTGATTTGAGTCCTTGAGTCTTTTATTCTTCTTAGCCCCTTTTTGGCGCAAGGAGAATTTTGATTCCTCATAGTGTGGTCACCAGCTTGTTGGAAAAATCCTGTTAAAAATGAGACTACACACAAGTTTGGGCATGACACCCTCACATCTCCCACAGTCTAGCATCTTTTTGGTTCACCAAGAGCATTGAACTAGGAGTCTTGTTGACTAACTCCGTGAATCTGGTCATGCTAGCAATAAATCGACCTTCCTCGTTTTTCATTGGAGAACTATTCACAGCAGAAGTCGTGCACAATGCACTGAGGGCTATGCATATTGTGTCAAAACTCAACCAATACTTCACTATTGTGGGCGTCTAGGGAAATCTGCTAGCAGAGAGTGTACGCCAACTGATACAAAAAACTCGCCCATCTAGTTAAAACTATGCCCCTTGGTTTTTATTTTTGGACAGTTGGCCTATACTCCCCTCTTTGGTCCCCCCTTGTAAAGATTTGGTAATGTGGAAGGTCTTTATGGTTGATTCCTGGATAAGAAGAGGTCACTCTTCCCACCATTCTTATTTCCTTGATAAGAAGAGTCACTGTCCACTCCATTCTTATAGTGTTTGAAAGGATCTTCTTCTGTTGCTCTCCCTTAGATCTCATACATTCCATAATGTTATCTTTACCATCATGTCGGAAGTCAATCTCGAATCATTTCACCTTGAATTTCTGACTTTCTTTTTTTCTTAGATGCACAATGTGAGTTATAGTTGTTGGAAACGCCTGTGATTCCGAATCATTTCAGGAATTGGAATCGCGGAATTGCATGTATCATATGTTTCCTAATATTAGAATTGTTGTCTGTATGATTTAGAACTATGAATCTTGATTCGTACTATATTGGAATCGCGATCCTATAAAATAGGAATCATGTTTCCTATTTGGAAGAGTCAATGTCACTTCATGTTGGAATTGAGTTTCATACCTATATGGAATCGCACTTGACCCCTCATAGTTCAGTGCATTTTGGAATCGCGATCCGATGAGATTGGAATCGTGATTCCTAAAAAGATAGAATCGTGATTCTTAAAATTCTGGAATCATTGTCCCCATCAACTTGGAATCGAGATTCTGACCATTCAGGAATTGAGATTCTCCCCATACTGGAATTGCATGCCAATCCCCTCCGGTATATGAGAGAAGTATTCAGAAAATATTTAAATTTTATTATTATTACAAGATTAAATTTTGGTCTGTATATAGTTAGTCAAATTACCAATGTCAACCTTGATGATATCTTTGTCAACAATCCCATACAATGGACTTGGTCTGATAACAACCCTTCGCCAACGAGGCCTGGAGCTGGTCTATGGCATACAACTAGTGAGAACAAGGGCAAGCTCCGACTATCTCCTTTCTTTGAAATATAAAATAAGTAGATGACATAGAAATTCTTCTTTGTTAAATGTAGTTTTAACTTTTGAAAATTTGGAATCAACGTTTCACACAAGTAGAATCGCATTGTTGTGTAGCTAAGAATCGCGATGTTTGCTATATAAAATATTGATTCCGAACAACATGGATTCGCAATTTCTAAAAATTTGGAATCAACGTTTCGCACAAGCAGAATCACATTGTTGTGTAGCTAAGAATCACAAAGTCTGCGATATGTAATCTTGATTCCAGGCTTCCAAGAACCAAGATTCATAAACCAGATTGAATCACGTTTCGAGAAACTTGAAAACATGACTCCTTTCAGAATCGAGTTTCATCCTGGGAAACCCAGAATCGAGATTCCGAAAGGGAATCGGTACCCAAGTGGGCGAATCGGGTAATTATAATGTGGGTATTAGGTATGAATGTTTGGCCATTATTTTTCATCCTAGGTAATTCTTATTCGCACTGAGTTGTCAGGGGCTAACAAGGATGTCTTATCTTGTTTGATTGCACTGTTATCTTATGGTAAGTCCTATTCAAATCCCTATACTTGGGGATTTATATTGTTAATACTCAGAGTTTGATGTGTATATTCTGGTCATTTATTGGTTTAAAAGTTGCTTCTTTGATACTTGCACAACTCTATCTGATTGCTCATTATATTTGGTTTGATTTATTTGCTGTTGACGGTAGATGATTTGTTTTATTTTGGGCGTTTTAAGAAAACATGCCCATATGTTTTTCTTTTAAGACCCTCTCAGTTTTTTTCTTTTACTTTTAAGAAAATGACTTATTTTCCCGCTTCTTTCCTATCTAACCTCTAACCTCTTTCCTTTTTTGTTTTTTTGTTTTTTTTTGGCTGCAAAATACTCAGAAAATGGGAATCAATGGTGAGAGTCAAGGGTCCTCTCTAAGCCTTGACACTTGCATCTTATTCACCACTTCTTCTACAACTCAAATAAAGGAAATGGCCATAAAAAAATCAGAAGAAAATAAGGAAAAAAGCTTAAATTTACAATATCGTGGAACTCTATTACCCCCTTCTCCTCTACAACTCAAAAGGAAAAACCCGTCAATTTGTTTTTTTTAAATTGTGAAACCCCAATTTACAACTCCCAAAACTCTCTCACCCCCTCCTTGCAACTCTAAGAGAAAAAGGACCAACCAAAATAGAACAAAAGAAAGCAAGTTGTAGATTCCTGGAGTTTTCACTTCCTGTTCTCATTTGAAGAAGGCAACCCTTCAATAATCAGAAGAAAAGTGAAGAAAAAACCAAAGAATTAAATAAACTTGTGAATCTCTCACCCCCCACCTCTAGAACTTCAGAAAACCGCTGAAAAATCATAATAAAAGAAAATCCCAATTCACAAAACGCGGATTCTTTCAAGCCATAAGCTGAATGAATCTCTTAAATCACTTGGAAGCTTCCTTTTAGAAGAATCATTAACAGATTCGTCCATCTTTCTCCTTGCCTCTCTTCTATGATCCATTTTAGACAATGCCAGCTGTCAAATCTACATATAATCAACATCCGCTGTTTAAGCTACCTCCATTTTTGCTAAACCTCTGGATTGGACTCTCTCTATAGTTCCTATTGTCTCTCTCTCGCTTTATAATTCCTATTATCTCTCTCTAATTCACCAGCAAAATATTTACAAAATTAGATTTTTCCCTAGAAAAACTAGGCTCATTTCTCTCTCTGTCTCTAGCCGAAAGCTTGTTCAAATGTAATTCATGGTTTGGAGTTTAACAGAGGTGGAAGGGAAGAGGGGAGTGAGCTCAAACGACTTAATGCTCAACAGCGAAAAAAAGGTGGTTGGAGAGAGAATGGGAAATAATAGGAATTGGTAATTTTGTCCCTCTAGCTAACCCATGTGTTGGTAAGAAGACTAAAGTAAAAGATAGGTACTTGTGAAGACCAGCATCTTTAAAAAGACACTCATGGAAGCCTTATTATGGAAGTCTTATTCCTTAGCAAGCCCTTTATTTTATCGATAAAGTGTAGATAATCTGTTAAAAATATAAATCAGAAATATGTGTTAATGCAACAATACTATCCATTGTTGACTAGAAGTCATTGTTCTGATATGTATGATGTGGGCTGTATGGATCTGATGCAGGAGAACTTGAAGAAACATAGAAAATCAACAAGAAAGCACTTTGACACAAGCAATTTTGGAGAAACCCAAAGGTTTTCTCCCTCCTATGGCTCAAGCTTTTGACTCTTTTTACAAGACAAAGTCATTCTTTTCTTAAAGAGGAATACGTGAATGTCTCTCTAGCCCATCCATGCCCTTACTTATAATGGAAAATTATTGTTTTGGATAATATTTGTCCATACAATTAACTTTTGACAAAAAATGTCCTAACTTAAGTATAACTTGAAATTAAATTTCTTAACTTCAATTAAAATATCGAAAAAATCCCTAACTGGTCCAGCAATGAAATAAATAAAAAAACATATGAAATAGGCTTAAAAACTAAAAAAAACATTCAAATAATTCCTTGCTCTTCTTGAAGGCCCTCTTAGGGTTTTCATCCTCCAAATATCAGCGAAAATTAGGAAGAATCTGTCGCTCCCAAAGAAGATACTCTTGGGCACTTGTTGTTCTTTGATCACCATCATTATTCTTCCCGGGTTGAGAATATGCCCTTGTCATAGAATACATAAATGGATCAATTCATTCAACAAGATCCGTTCGGATCGGACCGGGATGAATGTGATTGGTCTGACCCTTTGCTTGGATGGTTGACTTTTGCCTTTAACAGATTCCCCATGCCTCGTTTCGTGAGCAACTATGCTTGAGAATGAATGAATTGTGATATAGCGTCAACGTTGAATAAGCCACTGACAGTAGGCGAGGGCGAGTTCATGTCTTCATCTTCATGTACCTTCAGACCACGATACTCTGACAGATCAACAATGTTGAAGATGTCCGAAGTCTCCATATGTGAAGGCAAAGTGACCTTGTAAGCATTGCCGTCCATCTTCTTCAAAATCTTGAATGGTCCTGCATTGCGATCATTTAGCTTGCTGTATTTTCCCATAGGATGTCATTCTTTCATGAGATACACCATTACTCAATCTCCAACATTAAACTCCTTGAAACGGCGATGCTTGTCTGCTGCTTCCTTGTATTTGGCTGTATTGGCTTCTAGACTAGCACACACTTGTTCATGCATTCCTTTCATTGTTCAATTAAGTCCTCAACAGTAGCATGATCCTCCCCATTGGCCGGGATAGGAACCAAATCAAATGAATGAGTAGGGTTTTTCACATATACCACCTCAAAAGGGCTGTTACCAGTAGATTTATTTCAAACACTATTATAGGCAAACTCGGCTTGAGGCAGTGCTAGGTCCCACTGTTTCTTCTTTTTTGTCACAAAACTTCTCAAAAAAATTGCCAAGAGTACGGTTTATTACTTTAGTTTGACCATATGTCTGCGAATGATAAGCACTACTAAATTGTAACACAGTGGCCAATTTCTTCAACAAAGTTCCTCAAAAATGGTTGAGAAATTTCTTATTCTGATATGTAGTTATTAACACCATGCAACCGCACCACGTCCAAGTTAGCAACATGTGTGGCATCTAGAGTCTTCTTGGAAGGTATAAATGAGTCATCTTTGAGAACATAGTTACCGGAATCTCTCCACCGACCTCGCGTTTCTGGTTCCGAAACCCGATTCCGCGTTTCCATTAAGGAATCTCAACGGAAACCGTTTTTCAGAACCAAAAAAACTTGATTCTTTAATTTCGGAATCTCGATTTGACACATCTTTAGAAACCAGTTTTTGGAACCAAAGAAGCTCGATTCCTTAATTTCGAAATCTCGATTCAACACATATTTAGAAACCATTTATTGGAATCAAGGAAACTTGATTTCTTAATTTCGGAATCTCGATCCTGCACATCTTTAGAATTTTGAACCCATTAATTGTGGGTAGATGTTCCCAAATATATCGAATTTGGATTCCAATGATGATTAAATCTTGTTTCCACATCAATTGGAGTAGAAATCTTCATTTGAATGCTTTTAGTGGTTGCAAGGTTTCATTATTTTACTTGTGCCACCCTGGATGGCCTTTACTTTAAATGTAAAATATATCTGGTAAATACAACATATACAATTAAAAGTAAAACCATGGCGTAGACATAATCCTATTTTGTCTTTATAATAATGAAGTCAAAATCACAATTTAGAAATACTTGTTTTTTGGATATAATGACCTTAAGTTCAAAAGCTCACGCAATCACTTTAAAATTTGGGAAACCTTCTAATAAGAGACATCCAATATAGGTTCTAAAGTTGATGAGGCTCAAGATTTGCTTGTGGCTTCCTTCTCCAAAAAAATGAAAACTTGATTCCTGATAGGGGTCGTCAAACGCATGCCATAGTTCCTATTATTGTAAATCTCAATCTCAAACTGGTATACTTCAAAAACTTGATCCAAATATGTTAGAATGATGATTTGAAACAACAACATATCTTTGCTTCACATATGTCAGAAACTCGATTCCATAGATGTCGGAAACTCGATTTCGCATATTAATGAATCTTGACTCGTGGAGTGTCGATTCCAGAGGGATGGGAATCTCGATTCCAGGAGGACGGAATCTCAATTCCATATGTGGATGAAACTTGGATTTATTTCGGTCGAAACACGATTCTCAAAAACTAGGAATCTCATTCTTAGCGATTCCTATTGTACGGACAACGATTCCTAATATAATAATCTTCTAGCCAGCCGCGATTCTGGTTCTTAAAACGATTCGGGTTCCTAGACATTTCCAACAACTATGTTTGAGAATCTATCCACCACCACGAATATAGAATCCATACCTCTTTGAGTCCACAAAAGTCCCATAACAAAATCCATGCTAACATCCTCCCAAGGTGCATTAGAAAAAGGAAGTGGAGAATAAAGTCCAATATTCTGTCGTTGCCCCTCAGCCAGTTGACATGTATGACACCTCTCGACAAACCGCACATCTTTTTTCATTTTTGGCTAGTAGTAAGACTCCACCAATACTGTGGTTTTGTCTTGACCAAAATGTCTACCAAAACCTCCCCCATGAAGCCTTGCTATGAGGGTTTCTTTACAGGGAACCTGCAGGAATACAAAGATGGTTGCATTTGAAGAGAAATCCATCTTGAATAAGAAAATCCCCCACAACTCCACTGTGACACTATTCCGATATCTCCTTGAAGTCGTCATCATCTGCATAAAGATCCTTCATAAGCTCAAACCCAGTAACAGTAGTCGCCATGGTAGTTAATAGAGTCGACCTTCTACTCAAAACATTTGCCACTCTGTTTTGTCTGTCTGAACACCTGCAAATAGGCTACCCATCAAGCATGTCGTTGATGTAGTTTATGTTGCCCATTAATATACTTCAATGCTTCATGATCAGAGAACAAAATAAAGCTGTGAAGTTTAGGGTTGTGTAGCATGGATTGAGGCTGTGCATTTTAGGGTCATGCAGCACGGATCGAGGCTGTGCTGTTTAGGGTAGTGCTGCACGGACCAAGGCTGTGAAGTTTATGGTCGTGCAGCACGGGCCGAGGCTGTGCTGTGTAGGGTCATGTAGCAGTAACCGAGGCTGTACAGTTTAGGGCCTTGCACCACAGACCAAGGCTATGCAGTTTAGGGTCGTGTAGAATAGACCGAGGCTGCGCAATTTAGGGTCATGATACACGGACCAAGGCTGTGCAGTTTAGGGTCGTGCAGCACGGACCGAGGCTATGCAGTTCAGGGTGATGCAGCACGGACCAAGGCTTTGCAGTTTAGGGTCGTGCAGCTCGGACCGAGGCTGTGCAGTTTAGGGTTGTGCAGCACCGACCAAGGCTGTACAGTTTAGGATCGTGCAACACGGACCGAGGTTGTGCAGTTTAGGGTCATGTAGCACGGACCGAGGATGTGTAATTTAGGGTAGTTCAGCACGTACCGTGGTTGTGCAGTTTAGGGTGGTGTAGCACGGACCGCGGCTGTGTAGTTTAGGTTCATGCAGGACTGAGTCTGTGTAGTTTAGGGTCGTGCAGCACGGACCGAGGCTATGCTGTTTAGGGTCATGCGGCACGGACCGAGGCTTTGCACTTATGGTTCGTGTAGCACAGATTAACGCTGTGAAGTTCAGGGTCATGCAGCACGGACTGAGGCTGTAAAGGGGGTGTCGTGCGGCATGGACTGAGCCTGTGCAGTTTAGGGTCGTGCAACACGGACCGAGGCTGTGCAGTTTAGGGTCATGTAGCACCGATCAAGTCTCTGCAGTTTAGGGTCATGCAGCAC